>JAPZVO010001730.1:0-14255 GCA_029962745.1 Echinometra lucunter | reverse complement strand
AGTTTAATGAGTTTTTTTTTTCCTTTTCAAATCTAATACAGGTTCTGACTACAGGGGCTCTGAAAATTTTCGTCCTGCAGGCAGGTACCACTTATCGGGAATGAAATCAAGAAGAAGGTGATATAACTTGTAGTGAAATTGATATTTTCCCATCTCCTTTTAAACGACAGATACCATATCACGAATATGAAGTCAATGGCTTATTATCTTTTATTCGTTGTAATTTCTGGTATGTGTCAAGCCCCCCCCCCAAAAAAAAAAAAAAAAATCTAAAAACTATAATTTATATCTTTAGCACAAAAGGAAAAAAAAAACCCTATATGATTATTTAGTATTACATTTTACATCCTATGTGGGTATGAGCCTTTTTTTAAATTCCGTTGCAGTATACATGGAGAAACAGATGCCCCCTCCACTTCCCCTTTTTTATTAAATAATATCACATAGATACATGCAAATTTCAAAATGATATTCTTGGCCATTCTAAATAAAAAAGAACAAACCATTAGAAAAATCAATTACATATTGTAAATTCTTTCCTAAGCGACACAAATAACTTGACAAATAATTCCATGAGAAAAAAAACCACAATGAGAAGCATTCAATAAGGTTTTACCACTTGTTTTTAATTTCTTTTTTTTTTAGATTGTTTTACAAATATTCTTTTCCATATCATAATAACATTTTATGATTTTATGATTTTTTTTCCCCCCGTTCAAAAACGGGCAAACAATTTTTGCATTTGGCTGCCAACTTTTTTTTCCTTTCTAAAATCATGATACAATTGAAAGCACTGTTATTACGTCATAAAAGCCAAACATTTTATTTTTATATGTAAGGTGAATGTGAATAATATTGCGGGACGGCCAAGGCTCAAGATTTGACCATATTTCATTTGAATATATACAGGAACAAATATATTTATAATTGTTTCTTTGCTGCTATTATGAAATGAACATAGCTTATCTGTTACTAATTTGGATCTTAATAAAGCATCTTTCACATAAAGAATTCTAATCAGCAATTTAAACTGAAACCACCTCATGTTTATATTGACAATTAAAAGAAAGGGGATTAGGTAAATAGAACTCTAAATAATATTGTCAAGATCAAACTCCTGTTTACTTTTTGAAAGTCTTTTACATTTCTTGATTTCATGTTTCAAGAAAGACTAGTAGATATGTGCACAACCTTTTTGCACTTTCAGTATTAAAACAATGCTTCGGGGAGAATATATGTAGCTACCATGAGCTCAGGTTTGACATTTTTGTCATAACTGAATCAAATAGTGTTACATAATCCATGATATAAAATAAATTTTACTTGTACATTGTATTTATGTTGAAAATCAAAATATGAGAGAAACTTTCCATCTGTCTTTAAAACATCATTGTTAACGAATCGTATCCCCTTTGCACACCATGACTTAAAATAAATTATTATCAACTTGTTTCTAGGATTATGCCAAAGGGGTTAACACGCGATAATATCTACACTGGAGACACCGATGTACTTGTGAGATGGAAGGCTGACGGCTCCAAAAATGTGGTCTCTGAAAAGGACTTGAAGTATGAAGGCCATCTCCAAAGAGGCTCTTGTGTTTTCATGCCATGGCCAGGTTCGTCTCCGTGGCAAGGAGTTGTACTGGCTGTGGATGGGGATAGTGATGCCAGTTCAACGGATTCCGACAGTGAGAGCGACTTGCCATTATCAGCATTTGTTAAAAAAACGAAAGGTATTTCTTTATTAAGTGCTGTTGTATGTCTCCAGAAGACGTTGATTCTAAAGAAAATGAACATGATATATCGTGTTTACTTTCAGTGCGATCAACTAGCGATGCAAATGTTCATGTTTATGGATACATCATTCATTTTTTTATGACAGTATGGATAAATCAGATGACAAATTTATAAAAGTCAAATCGGACAATATCCGTATTTTCAGCTTCATGCAAGAAATTTTAAAAGGGGTAATTAGGTTTTATTACAACCTTGGATGACGTTCGTTTCATTTCATTTTTTAAAATTCACTTCATACACTCTAAGAAATGCTTGGGTGGAATGTGTCAAAAATAAAAGTCTACACAATGGGTAACAACACTGGGTAAATAAATATTGGGCATCATATACCTAAAATTAGGTAGGTAAAACGTCTCCAACTATTACCTTATGCATAATACCAAACAAGAATGAAAGGAATTAATGCCCACATAATTCACGAAAACAGAAGACATCTTTAACCTATAACTCAGAAATTGTCTACATACTGGTGGTACCCATTATCATGTTGGTATCATGGTTGGGTAAACATAAAATGGATAATTAAATTGGCAATTCAATTTTCCCTAAAAAGGGTAATTTATAAAATCAGCAAAGTTTACCCAAAAGTTGGTTTGGACACATAACTACCCTCATGTTTGGTAAATTTGGGGTAAGTTTTGCTCAATATTTCAAAGTGTAATTTACACCACATTGCGTTGTTGTTTTTACAATTTACACCAGACTGTGTTACTGTTGTTGCTAAATACTAAATAAAAAGTTTCAATGTTAAGGGGGATGCTTGTGATTTTTATTGTTTGTTTTAATGCCACTATCTTTTTTTTTTCATATGTATTGTGAAATATACTGTTTAAATCTTTATTAGCATTGATGGGGTTTAGAAAATATTTGATTTAGAGAGTAATGAATTTATTTGCACTGAATTTTTTTGATACGCATAACATTACAAAATTTGATGAACAACTTACCTTGATTTCTCTTTCTCCAGATGCTGAACTCCAAGGTGCAAAAGTTCAAAGCTCAACTGAGATACTTCCGAAGGAAGGGAGAAGTTTAAGTGATTCAAGTCTGTCGCCAGCAGTGTGCAGCAATTTCGTCTGCAATTTGGGTGCATGGGCCCCCATGTAGGAAATGTTTATGTTTTCTATGTTTCAAACATTATTGTTATAATGAAGATTGTAAATCCCATAATGCATGTTGTATACAGGTTGAAGATGCATCATCTTCATTCATTCAGTTATTTGCAGGTGATTCCTCCAGTCCGATAGTAACGCAGTCTGGTGATGGCCAGAAGTGTCATTAATAGCGAAAGTCACACTGGAAGTAAGAGTGAAAATGCGTAGGTGACGATGACCAAAGGAAAGAAGATAGCGTGGAAGGTACTAGTACATCTTTTGTGGAAATGAATTTGCCAGAGCAAGTCCACAAAGAAGACAACATAGAAGGTACATCTTTTGTGGAAAGGAATTTGCCAGAGCAAGTCCACAAAGAAGACAACATAGAAGGTACATCTTTTGTGGAAAGAAATTTGCCAGAGCAAGTCCACAAAGAAGACAGCAATAGAAGGTACATCTTTTGTGGAAATGAATTTGCGAGAGCAAGTCCCCAAAGAAGACAACATAGAAGGTACATCTTTTGTGGAAAGAAATTTGCCAGAGCAAGTCCACAAAGAAGACAGCATAGAAGGTACATCTTTTGTGGAAATGAATTTGCCAGAGCAAGTCCACAAAGAAGACAACATAGAAGGTACATCTTTTGTGGAAAGGAATTGGCCAGAGCAAGTCCACAAAGAAGACAACATAGAAGGTACATCTTTGTGGAAAGAAATTTGCCAGAGCAAGTCCACAAGAAGACAGCATAGAAGGTACATCTTTGTGGAAAGGAATTTGCCAGAGCCAGTCCACAAAGAAGACAGCATAGAAGGTACATCTTTTGTGGAAATGAATTTGCCAGAGCAAGTCCACAAGAAGACAACATAGAAGGTACATCTTTTGGTGGAAAGAAATTTGCCAGAGCAAGTCCACAAAGAAGACAGCATAGAAGGTACATCTTTTGTGGAAAGGAATTGGCCAGAGCCAGTCCACAAAGAAGACAGCATAGAAGTTCCTTCTTTTGTGGAAAGGAATTTGCCAGAGCAAGTCCACGAAGTTGACAACGTAGAAGGTACATCTTTTGTGGAAAGGACTTTGCCAGAGCAGGTCGTCGAATGCTCCATGATTGACGAGGAAAATGATGATTTGGATGGCTGAGGTCAGAATCCGATTTTGAAGAAGAAATGGATATTGAAGAAGATGATGAAGAATTTATAGTTCAATTGCCGCATCTCACACCTGAGGTCTCGCAAGACAACTTCAGGGCGCGGCTGTACCTGAGCCTTGTCTTGGAGATAGAAATGAATTAGAAAAGCATCCAGCAGAGGCCTTTTTTTGTGGAAGGTCAAGGGACACCGGCTCCTCTTGAAAAGTCAGTTAAGACAATTATCAAATGCAAGTCTGCGAAGATTGAAGAGGAACCTAGGAGAAGAATATGTGAGCCGGAAAGCCAGAAGAACATATGCCAGCTCGTCGTGAAGCACAATTTCGTGAACCCTGCCTCAGTTGTTCACGAAAGAAATTAGATTGTGCAAAATTCTCTGAAGAAAATAAGCAAAAGAAATTCGTATTACGATCTTGGCAGTTTGCAAAAACAACGGCAAGTCATTAGAATGAACATTGATGTGAAGAAGAAGAATAAGGGAAAATCTGTAATTTCCTATTTTTTCTTCCAGATCCTTCTGATGCCTTTGGTCGTCTTCCCGTATGCAAGCAGATGTTCCTTTCCACCCTTGGAATCTCTGAGCGACAAGTGAGAACCGTCATCCAAAAGACATTACCTTGTGGAATAATCGAAAAAGACAAAAGATGGTGGAAGGTCTTACGAGATTCGAGAAGGGATGTCCAGCTCTATCAGGAAGTAAAAGATCACATTGACAAGTTTCCTCGCGTGGAATCACACTACTGTAGATCAAGTAGTACCTGTCAATACCTCTCCAGTGACCTGAACCAGTCTCTTATGTACAAGATGTATCGTGAAGCGTATCCGAAAGGTGCTTCTTTTTCTTTTTACAAGAAGTACTTCAAAGCCTCACCTAAGATTCCATAAACCAAAAAAGATCAATGTGGCCTATGCATGACGTACTTGAAAGCCAATGAAGAGGAGAGGGGACCATCAAAGAGAGATATGAAAAACACATCTTGGAAAAAAACACGGTTAGACTTCTGAAATATGAGGTAAAACGGTTGGCAACTGAAAAGAGTGACAAGGTATCTGCAAGGGGTTTTTGATCTACAGGAGGTGATCTTCTTACCCAAGTCTTCTCGCTCTGAACTGTTCTATAAACGCAGACTCTCTAACTTCAATTTCACTGTCTATGACCTACATGATAGACGAGGTGTTTGCTACTTGGCCCATGAGGGACTCACCAAAAGAGGAGCATGTGAAATTGCATCACACCTCCTTCACTATCTTGCCAATTTAGATCGCTCTGGCAAAGAAGAGGTACACTTGTTTAGTGACGGGTGCATTGGACAAAATAAAAATTCTATTGTCCCTGCCATGATGCTACACTTTCTTCGTGAGACTGCAAAGTCAATTCACACAATCACCCTGAGGTTCTTCGAAACCTCCCATGGACAAAGTGAGGGAGATAGCATGCATAGCACCATCGAGCGTGCTTTAAGACAGGTAGAAGAGATATTTGTTCCTGCACAGCTCGTCACCATTGTCGAATGGCAAGGAAGGATCCTGCACCGTATGATGTGTATCTGTTAAAACCACAGACATAATCGACTGGAAGACCTACAGTCAGAAACTTGGATTACTTCGTGTACGTACCTCAGACAAGGGTCAGACGATAGACTGGACGAAGTTCATGGCGATACAAGTAACGAAGATGGACCTGAATGCGATACGATTCAAGTACTCTCACACAGATAATGACTTTGACAAAGTCACATTGCCAACCATGCGTCGAGTTTCAGAAGAAGTGTTGAAGCCAGAGTTGCTCTATGCTGGCGGACCCCCAAACTTTCACTTGGGAAGTACAGAGACTTGACCACCCTGCGTACGGGGGATATGCCAGTCATTGCCCATCCAGACTACCAGAGATTCTACGAACTCCTTCCCCACTAAGTATGTATGCCCAGTAGGATTCTTTCCTATGATGCCTGCCGTCGTCATGCTTTCCTACTGTTTAAGAGATTAAGTGCAGTGTTGTGAATGTCGTTTTATTTATTTCTGCAGACAAAACTTACAGATACCAGGGTTGGGCTCAATTACAGAGTAATTGATTACATTTTTGAGTAATTGTAATTGTAATTGTAATCGAAGTTTTGAAAGAGAAATTGATCTAATTGTAATTGAAACATTGTAAGTGACTCATGCAAATTACTCATAATAACATTCAATTACTTTACAATAAACTGACTTTTTTTTCTTCAATTTAATCTGGATTCCTTCTTTCTCTTTCCTCAAAGCTAGTACTCTCTGGCATGTAACTACATCCTTTTCCGATGGTGTGGAGGAAAGAGAAGATACTGTGGGAATCAGAACACATATATTTGCAAGAAGTGAATGTCCACTTAATCTGGATTCCTTATTTCTCTTTCCTCTCAGCTAGTACTCTCTGGAAATGGAATGTAACCACATTCTTTTCCAATGGTGTGGAGGAAAGATAAGGCACCATAGGAATCACAACACATTATATGTTTGCAAGAAGTGCACAAATTTCCATTATAAATATTGCTTTCTGGTTTGCATGTTATTTGACAAAGCAATTGAATTTACATACTTTGTATTTTCATTATAATTTTCTTCTTCGGCAAAATATTTCTTCTTTTTTTCAAATCCCTAATCTGGAAAGGAAAAAAAAATATTTGATATATTTCACACCCAAACACATGTAGTCGCACCCTTTATAAACAGACATCACAGAATTCGAGGCAGTGGCTAGCAACCCCCCCCCCCCCCCTATTTTCGAATACTGCTGATTTGAATTATTTCAAGGCAAAATACTCAGCTGACCAGCAGAGAAAAGGTTTAAAACTTGCATTATGCATTTTAGCTTACAACAAAAGCTTACAAGCTTTTGATTTCTCAGTTTCACTTTTCGCTTCATTTGGGGTCTTCAAAAGAGAATGTTTGGCAAAATCAATGCATTCTTAATTAAACATTAAACCTTTATCTTGTCATTTTTTCTGCACTACAAACAAATTGATGTGATTCGTGACTTTATATAGAGATTAATTGAAATTGTGACTGTAATTGAATGGAATTTATTGAATTTAAATTATCAGTATTAGTTTGACTTCTGATTATTCTATACAATGTCATTTATACTTTGATGTCTTGATAATGGATCAACGGACCTTATTGATGTTATGCACAGTGTGAAGAAGATTATTATGTACATACCATTTTGATTTGCTTAATTTTGCAGTTTCAAATGATTATTCTTGACGTGATCCTGATTGTAATTGTTATTGTTGTTATCGTTCATTGTTGTACATTTTTCTTGGGGAAGTCAACGTGTCTTATATATGAGTACAGACAAATACCTGCAGATGCTCAGAAATATTGTTTGTGAAAATTTTATAATATTGCAGTATTAAATGAAATATACATGATTAAGCTTATTTATAATATTAAATTTTAACTTATTTTGATCTAGTATTTAACTACATGCAAAGTATTAGATTCCATGAAGTGTAATGCATGTAAACATTCCATTATTGAAGAAGAGGCTGTAAAGGGAAATCTGAATAATTTGATTTTTTTTTTGTACATGTGTTATAGAAATCTTCAGGTATTCGAATGGAATGTAATATTTTAAAGAAGACCTTCAGTAATTCATTATTACAGGTTATGTGCTCTGTTTTAAATTTTAAAGCAATTGCATAATGCCATCCGCATTAACAGATGAATTTAGCTTTTAGTAATCATTACCTAATGACCAGTCTAGGCATGAATGCAGAGCACAAACAAGCATACCTGAAATCGATGTTTGATAATCCAGCACTCATAAGAAAATGTACTAAATATCATTGCGTATTGGTTACTATTATTGATTGAAATCAAATTTCATTAAATTTATATTTAAATTTGATAAAAGTTTCACTTTGTTTTAACATACGAATGGAATATAGGATGGATATAAATGTAAAGTGAAACGTCAGTGAGTGTTAAGGAAGGACATGGGGGGGGGGGGGGGGAGAAAACAGGGAGAGGTAGAGAATTGAAAAGTGGAGGAGGTGAGTGAAATGATAGAGGGAAAGAAAAAAGTCAGAGGAGGCAGACAGAGAAATGAAAAGTGAGAGGAAGACTACAAAAGGAGACAGAAAGCAAGAGAGAGATAGAAAGCAAAACGCCAGAGGGCTACACAGCAATGGAGAGGATAGGGAAGACTTACCAAATGGAGAGAGGAGAAGAGGAGAGAAGAAAGAAAGACAGAAGACAGAGGTATACAGAGGAAATGAAGAGGAGAGGACGGACTAACAAATGAGGAGAGATAGGAGACGGAGAGAGAGAAGAGAAGAAGAGGAAGACAGAGGGGATACACCAGAACTGTAGAGGAGAGGAAGGACTAACACATAAGAGAGAGAGCGAGAGAAAAGCAAGGTAATACAGAGGGGATACAGAGAAATGAAGAGGAGAGGAAGACTAACAAATGAGGAGAAGAAAGGAAAAAAAGGGACAAGAGAGAAATGAAAAGGAGAAGAAGACTAACAAATGAGAGAAGGAAAGAAAGAATGTTCAGTGAAAGATAAAGAGATGAAATGGGAGAGGAAGACAGAAAAATAGGGAAAGAAAAAAAGAGAAATGAGGAGAGAGTGGAAGACAGACAAATGATAAAGAAAGAAAAGGCAGAGAAAAGAGGAAATAGAGCGATAAATAAGTCAAATAACGGAGAGAAAGAACGAAAAAGACAAATGACAAGAGTAGAGGGATGGAGAGAGTCATAAAAGAGGGAGAGATGGAAAGAAGAGAAATGAAAAGAGGAGAGAGAGGGAGAGTCAAATGAGAGAGGGCGAAAGACAGAAAATAAAAAGGAAGAGGGTCAAATAACACGGAGGCCAATGCGCGCATATGGAGATACGTCGGTTTGCGAAACCTTTATTAGCGTCTCGGTGCAAATTTCAAGGACGCACAGGGATGCGTCACCCATATTTCTCTGTGAGAGCCGAGGTTTTTTGGTTTCGCGAAGTGACGTACCACTTTGCTGGCTTATATCTTCTTGTTTCTTATGTGTAGCAACTGAAAATTCTTATCATCAGACAGAATGAATGCCTTAGTATGCTAGCATTCTAAAATATTTACAATCTAGTACAATAATAAGTACGAATTTATTGTTTGGAAAAAAAGAAATCTTTAAATGCGTTTTTCTCGAAACTGTCTTTTCGCATCGCGCGCTGAGATACGTCGGTTTGCGAAACCAGCGACGATATATGTCATAAAAATCACTTATATTTAAAGGGAAAGTCCACCCTAGAAGTTTCACTATTTCAGTAAAAGGAGGTAAATTTGAACAGCATTTTAAAAAAGAAATGAGCAAAATCGGTCAAAGAATAAGAAAATTACACTCATTTACATTTTCTAGTAAATTACTCTTGGCTCTGCAAATTAGCAACACTGATGACATCATATGCGAGGTCTCCATTCACTTTGTACATGAAATTTCACATTTTCTCAATTTTCTTGGAAGCTGCACATTTTCTTACCCCATAGTCAAAGTATGTTATGTAAAAAGCAATTCTTCTGAACATACATTGACTATGGGGGTTAGAAAATGTGTAAATTCCAAGAAAATTGAGAAAATGTGAAATTTCATGTACAAAGTGAATGGAGACCTGCTCGCATATAATGTCATCAGTGTTGCCGATTTGCAGAGAGTAGTTTACTAGAAAATATAAATGGATGTAATTTTCTTATTCTTTGACTGATTTTGCTCATTTCTTTTTTAAAATGCTGTTCAAATTTATCTTGTTTTATTGAAACAGTGAAATTTCTAGGGTGGACTTACCCTTTAGTATGTGTAAACTGTCGTACAGTAGTTGTAGTAGTAGTTGTAATTATGATAATTGCAACTTCCCAGGTAGGCTGTATTTAGAAGAATCGATGTGTTGAAGTATTCATAATCTCACAGTGCTTGTAAAACTTGGGGGGAGGGGAGGGTCAGGGTAAAAAATACCAGGGAGCGATGGGCAATTTCGCCATTAGCAGAGCTCAAATAGCTCCCTAAAATCCTTAAATCCAGATTCTTTGGGGTGACCATTTGAGTCGCCATGGTTGCCCTCGCTTCAGCTCCAGAAATAAGCAATAAATTTGCGAATCGTGATCTACATGTAGGAGCAGCAGAATTAACATTTCTTGAAACAACACACACATTAACGCATCACACTGATTATACTCAATTACACTAACAAGGAGAAAATTTGGCATATCAGCAATTAAAAGTCATCATAGCTCCCTTGGGCCTAAAAATAGTTCCTGCAAAGTTGTCCACAGAAGCTAATTTTTTTTCAGAGAATAGCTCTTGTGTGTGGGTATTTTTTACTAGTGGGGGAGGGGGGGGGGAGTTTGCTGATACCTGTCTCCCCCTCCCATCCCCTCCTCTTTCCAGGATTGCAAGCATGTTTTGCTTTACATGCTTTGTAAAAAAAAATACTTGTCATATTTTGTGTGGAAGTATTTCATGTATATTATGACAAAAACATTGTGTTTTATTCAAAGGAAGGATGTTCTTTATGCAATGTTATGAAATAATCACATTTTGATTATAAATTTATTCATTTTTATGGGGGATATCCATATTTTATACAGTGTGGCTTATAAACTCACAAGTATCTCTGTTTTTTGTTATGTAACCTCTTGCAGTGAAGACACAGATGAGATTGTAGAGTGTGACATGTGTGGAGTTCCAGTACATGAAGGTTAGTAAGTTTTACAGTGTGTAATTTTAATTTGTTGGATTATCTCACTGTATAATATTGGGCCGTGCTTTTGTTGTTAAATGTTTACTTCATGAACATGAAAATTGTTAATCATCTATCTATGACCTGCCTTGAAGCTTATTTACACATCCAGCAGCAACTCCCCAGCCTGCGAACTGTGTTCACGTATTATAATGAGATGCGCAGTACGCATCAATATTAGTTCAAGCACAATAATTGCTGAGGAGAGTTTGGCGAAAGCTGTGCAGACTATTCTGGTGATGTCATATTTTGTGCTAACTTTATAAGAATTTAATTTGTCCACACCTTTTTGCCACCCAGGGGCACAAAGAATAATTTTTGCCTCTGCAGTTTTGTTTTTTCTTCTCAAATACCATTCATTTAAAAAAAGAATTATGGGGCTTACTGCTCTATTATGTGAACAAGCCTTTGTGATACTCTGGTAATATCCTGATGTGTTCATGATGTAAACAAAGTATATCTATATTTTGTTCCAGGTTGCTATGGTGAGAACCAGAGTGACGCAGATTCAACATCCAGTAGTCAGACTGCTAGCTCTACAGAGCCATGGTTTTGTGACCCTTGTAAAGCCGGAGTCCTCAATCCAGTAAGTATTCACCCCCTAAAACTGGAGAGAAAAAAAAATGGTTTCTTTGTGCAGAAAATCATGAATTCATGTTTTTACAATAAAAATTCTTTGTACAGCTTTTAATTGTAATTGTCTTTTATGTGTAATTGTCTTTTGCTGCATCACTTTTTCCTGTTCTCTTGATAAGGAAGACAAGAAGCCATCTAAAATTGCAAAAAGTCAAAAAGCATAGAGTATTGTAAAGTTTACTTTAGAATTGTTTCTAATATTTTAAGGTTTCCTCTAGAATTGCTACAGAATCAAGACTTTCATTGCTGTATTTCTTTGTGTAATTTTTTTTTTTTTTTTTTCAGACATGTGAGTTATGTCCTAATCTAGGAGGTGCTTTCAAGGAGACAGATGCTGGGAGGTGAGATTTGTTAACATTGTTTGTAAACTCCATCAATTTTTGGCAATGAGTGTGTGTAGTTTTGTCAGAATCATTTTCATGAGTTCATATTCTCCACAGACCTCAAATTCCAATGACAGAGTTTTGAAACATTCAATTGCAACACATACCCCTTTCTGAATGACAAAGTGTAGAGACATCTCTTTTGCCTTGCCCTTTTACTATCAGGAACTTTGCTTTATAGCCTTGTGTAACTCATACTGGCTAAAGTGGCCTGCCCCTGGAATAGATATTTTATTCCTTACTTGAAAAATGTAATCATTTTCCCATATAAATGATGGGGGGGGGGGGGCATTTCATCAATATTTGCCCACTGACAAGTTGTCAGCGCTTGCAACTTTATCAGCAGCTGACAGCTGAAACCGTATAATATTAGTCAGAAATTGTTGGTTAAAACAGACTTTGTCAATGAAAAATCCCTGACAAGACACTTGATGAATCGCCCCCAGTTGTATTCTTCTTTTGATTTCTTTGTCGCATCACTTGTTCTAGATGGGTCCATGTAGTATGCGCCCTCTATGTGCCAGGGGTTGCATTCTCAGATGTTGCCAAACTGAGATGGGTCACACTGTCTGAGATGGCACCTGCAAAGTGGGGAGCAAAGGTATGTACAACATTTTGTTTATTATTCAAGATTGACTCTTTAGTTCAGATTAATTTTAAAGGCATTCCTGTATCAGATTCATTGAATTAACAGAGCTTATCCAGGGCTGGTGTTCTGAAAATAGTATACAAATATACTTTGCCTTGAGAGTTTCTGGTTAAAACTATGGGCAAGAGGTGACTCCGAAATAGTACTATTCACTGAGGGGCGCAGCCCCGAAGTGAATGGTACTATTCGAGTCACCGAGGCCCATAGTTTTAACCAGAAACTCGAAATTATGGCAGAGTATATTTGTTTTATATTTTGGATCAAGATTTATATGTATTTGTACATGAATTTTACTTTCTTATGTTATATTTTTCTTGATTGATACACGGCCCCGTTGTAAATCAGCCAAGTAGGTGAAGTGGGTTTTTACCTTGTTTATATTAAAATAACTCGGTCAAATGACACCAAATCAATATTCTTTAGTTCATGTTTATGTCTTATTGAATGCTTTATGGCACTAAACGTTGTACAGGTAAACTGCAAAGTGATCGGAAATTGAGAAACGCAGTAGCCGTGACACCGCGAGAGTTCCTCACGGTGCGCGCGAGAGTTCCTCACGGTGCGCACTCGAGTTCTCGTATGCCCCACTGAATTTTCATTTCGCGCATAAATTTTGTGTACTGTGACGTCATTTCACAAATAGTATTTACTATTAGGAAAATGTCGTCATAAGAGTGACGTCATTTCCCAAATAGTAAACCTTCATGCCAACATTCTGAAATAGCTGAAAATACCAATGATCACATGAAGGTCTTTAAGCCAATCATGAAAGGATAAATTTCTGATCCAAAATATAATATCTTTTATCTTATGTTCACTCTTTCAGTTGTCATAACAAATTTTGAAAGTGAACCTGTAAATGGTTTGAACTGCACAAAATTGTGCCCATGGACCAGCACGCAAGTCAGAAGTGCGCAGTGTATTAGCCAATGGCGTACCCTATTTCTGATTGCTACGACAATTAAAATAAGATAAAAGATACAACAATTTTCAGAATGCCAGCCCTGCCTGATTTTTATTCAGAAATGAAGAGATATACTTTGCTGGTTTTAATGAAAACTAGATAATGTGCCACATCTCTCTTGATTAATGACCATGCATATTCACCTGTCATTCCCCATCACAACTACCCATGTGTAACTCCCCCCCCCCCCCCAACAATTACTTGCGATATTGGTAGTTTTTAAGGGGTTGCTCTATTACTTATGATGCAGACACATTGTTTGTTTTACTTCTTTCTATTTATGTGGGATTATAATGCTTCTATGTGTGCAAAATACTTGTGCAAAATATGTTTGCCCTCTCAGTTGTCCACTTGGTAAAGTTTAATTGATCTGTCTTCATGTTTGTGTGTTTGCAGTCATGCAGCTACTGTGAAGATGAGAGATTTAGTAATACGGGAGTAGCAATCAGCTGTGATGCAGGAATGTGTAGAAACTTCTTTCATGTCACTTGGTGAGATTTTTTCTTTTTAAGTTTTACCTCTCGTGTATTGCATTCAATTTTGATGATGAAAATATCAAGGTATCTTGTGGGAAAATATCAGAAGTCTTTGTCACAAGAATTGTGTGAGAATTATCATCAGGTAATCAATAAAAAAAGCATTTTTATATAATGATAGAGTCATGATTTTAATGTCAGTCAGTTCTTGCTGGCCTATGTATTTGGAGGGGGGTTGGAAATTATGGCAAACATATATATGATAATTTCCATCCTATACTTGACATCATGAAGTCATTCTTAAGTGTATATCTGCAAGAATCTTATGCCATATGATGTTTTATGTTCTTGCAGTGGTCAG
>JAPZVO010000173.1:0-67175 GCA_029962745.1 Echinometra lucunter | reverse complement strand
CATTCACCTGCGGGCAAGATGATACGGCTTCAACTGACTCTCTTTCTGCGTCATCTACGGATCGAAGTGTGCTTATGCTAACTGCGGTGTGAATAGTCACTTTGGACTCGAAATTGATACTTGACCAAAAATTGCTCGTAGCATTTCTTGAAACACTTCCAATGCAGATTGTAATGCTGCTTGGCCAGTGCTATTCCTGATGTTAGTCCTACGTATACCAAGAGGGGTTTTGGTTTGATCTCTTTCCAGGGGCGTTGTTAGATTTTTTCGTTTTTTTTTTTTTTTTTTTTTTTTTTTTTTTGGGGGGGGGGGGGGGTGTAGAGGGCCAGATTGCCGACAACAACTGCCAACCGATTACCGACGATCAATGTCGATAAATTCACAACCGTACAAAGCCAACTAGGCATGTTCAATTGTGTGCCTCTATCATAGTTTTCCATCTAAATTATATTTGTTCACCTCACTGGCCGAATGGTTTTTTTTTTTTTTTTCTTCATGAAAACATCCTGTATCTGAATTATCATTACGGGTGACCGCAGCGAGCGAGGAAAAAAATATCACTCTCTTTCGCAGAAGTTCTTCATCAACTACTGATGGGCTTAAATATATCTAAATTGATATATTTGGTCACCCCTCTCGCCTAATTCATGTCGCTTTCAAAGACCATCCTAAATCTTAATATCATACGAGAAAACGCAGCGAGCGCGGAAAAAAATATGTATGGGCATATTCGTTGTTCATGGTAGAAGTGATAATTCTTCATCCAAATACCGATGAATTTAACTATGAGATATCTAACTTATACATGTTCATTTGGTCACCTCGCTTGCCGAATTCGTTTGCGACTTGAGCATTGACTAGTTGAAGATGATCGTTTAACAGTGTACGTTATCTGTAGAATTGTTAAATTGTTGGTTGTGGGTCTCATCAGTTTCAGCTGAAATTGAGAGACTGTACCATGCTTTATCAAGACGTACAGTTGTTATGCGATATCAGGAAGTGCTCTGCATCTTTTCCACAAAGAAAAAAACGTCCTCAGCATCCTCAATGAAAAGAGGCTTTGTGTTTTGTTGTACTAATTGTAACAGATCGCTATGGGTATTGTACCACACAATAAAATGAATGCTCCCGGATGTGACGCAACAACTGAAAATTATAGAGTCATCTTGATATTCCGGACGATGTAATTTTCAGTGGGAGTGAAGTACAATAACTTGCTCACTCTTCTTCCACGATACCACATGCTGAATTTGTTAGATAATGTAAATGAGTTTCCAAATCCATCATAGTCGTCTGTTGTCCATGCAGAACACCCGGTTTCCCGCTAGAAATTGAGCCAGATCGCCATCGTTGCCTTGCAGCCATTCGCTGTCGTCTGTAAACTTTGATACCTTCTGTTGAAGTGTGAGGTGCACTGATGGACAATGGAAATATGAAAGCAGATAACAGTTGTTTCTCAACAACTATGATAAATATGAGTTCCGAATCCCTCTCTTCTGCAAGGTCAATGATAATTTGAAATTTAGTTTGGTTGAATACTTTCCTTAAACTGTATCGTGAATATCTGGTATCCTTGTTACTCGAGCATTGTTGTGAAATGGACTCATCGTAGCATCTTTCACGGAAGGATGGCACCGGCTTAATCCAGTTAAGAGTTTGGTTTATTGATAAGGCCCTTTAAGGAAGAAAGCAATTGATAACATTTGATATTTGACAGCTTCAACTCCCTTCCACCTGTAATCACACACATCATATTCGGAGAGCTCTGGTTGAAAAGAGCTTGCACACACAAGATGAAATATAATGTTTGCCAAGGAGTTTGCTACTCATTCGTAACATTTTGAAGGACCAAAGCAGATATCCCGTGAAATACACCGTGAAAACAATTCTTGCAAAATCTTGAAGAACAGGGGATCAACCTCTAATGAATATGAGATGAGCAAATGAGTCCTGCCTGATGGCTGAATGTACAGGTAGGAAATAAACTCGACTATTTTCAGCATGTAACCATGCATAAACTCAATTATTGCGTGACTGAAACCAAGAGAACGCGGTTGTTAGAATGAATACTTGATAATATTGATACGTGTTTCATTGTGAGATTCTTGATTCTCCTTTTGGGAGACTAAATGAGGCGCTCTAGAAAGAGTCTCTAGTGCTCTTGAGGGTAATACATAATGGATTCTAGTGGTAAGACTTGACATGTAGTTTGAAGTGTCTGAGATCTACGTCTTCAACTGATTCACAAAACAGAAAAGTAGTCAACATCATTACACATCAAGTGTAGGGTTCTTCATTTAGTATAGTGAAGGCAAATCCAATAGAAAACCGAAAGTCTTTTCAGGAATCAGAACCAGATTAATCAATTCATCCTATAAGACAAACCCCAAGAATCATACAAACAAAACAAACAAACAAGAAAACAGAATAAAAAGAAAAAAATCAAATTCCAAAACAACAATTGTTACCGAATGATACGGCAGTATTTGATGAAATAAGTAAGCTTCTCTTTTTATCAGAAGAAGAGAAAGATATCATTAACAGCTGTTGCAATTAAATCTGTCGTTCCGTAATGGACAAAAAAGTGGGAAAAATAAAGTCACACTGCATTCTTATAAAATTCATTGCTAAAATCATCTTTAAAACGAAAGAAAATGTTATCATAGTCTTTTACACATAATTACAACAATGATTCTCTTTTAATTCAAAGGGGAAAATGATTGCTAGCACTTAAGAGAACTGCAATATATTAAATCTAATATGGCTCTATCGTCCGCCTCAACTTTACAACAGAATTAAAATCTCGTACACACTCAGCGGTTACATAGAATGCCTTAGATAATGAGCGACTGAACGTAGCATTTGCTGTGAATTTAATTGCTTGACCACAAGAGTGTAAATCCAACTTGTAAGGGACCTTTGCAATTTGTGATTGTCAGTAGAGCTACCGCATAGAGCACTTCTCTAACTGTCTGCGAAAATTAACACATGGGAATTAAAATTGGTTTAATTAACGACACAGAACAGGGTCATTCATAATTATGCAGATTAACATCATCTGTTGATCCAGTAGTAAGGCTGGTAATGGAGTTATCATAAATATGATCACTGTTCAGGGACAGATTCCTCTAGGAACTCTTTCTATAATAGATGAGATGCTTTGAAAGTATTCCCTCCCCAGGGCTTCTATTCACCATAATCAGACTCCAAAGACTTAGATATTGGTGAAACAGAATTATTGCATTTCTGCACTTCTTGAGTTTGTGCTTTCAAAATGTCATGTATAATCATTTCGGAATGATTACCCTCTTCCCCACTTAAAGAGGCCGCATTGCATAACATCGGCAAAAGAAGTATCTTCTTAAACATCGAGTGGAAGCAAGATTACAACCGGTAGTGTAAAAATGTTATAAGTTCGTTGCCTGTTGGGATGTACAGGATTAGAATTCAGCAGTTTGGTTTTGAACTCTTCTGATCGAAGGAGCTTAAATTGTACGTAGTGTACACGTTCCATTCATTTACCCCTTGTCGTTGGAAACACTCACTCGGTATAGGCATGATCTTTTCATCAAAGGCGGTTTTGATTTTGATTCCCTGCGACAGTTGTGCGCGATCCCCTTTGTCCACCTGCATCCATTGGCAAGACATCTGCAGTTTTCCGCTTTCCTCGTATGAATAGTGCAGAACAGATGGGTACTTTTTTTTCAAGTTTCAAGTTAAGGTCTTATTTCCAACATAACACAGACATGAAATATATTCTTTTTTTTACCCCTCCCCAATCGTAAATTAACATACATTATTTTTCTCTCCTTTACATCAATAAAAACACAAACAAACAAACAACAAAATAGATGTCTGCTTGACACAGTGTTACTATATACTTTCAATGGTTAAATTCAACATTACAATTTATCCTTGTTGACTTTGGACATGCTTTCCCGCACTAATAACATCTCAAATTGATCTGGCTTCATGTGTATGATCAGGATTGGGAGACATATAACATTCCAAAGAACAGTTGTTTATTTTTACACAAAACTATCCCCTATTTCTTTCATTAAAAATGATAAAGAGACTGAGTATAACCAAACGCATCTTCGTGTTAACATGGTTAAAGCTAAAGAAATAATAGTATTCTGATCGTTCACTGCGGGTATGCAATGTAACATTTTTTTTTCTAAATGAGTACTAAAAGCTAACGTTTGTATTACGATACTGATATGTTTGATTGACACGACTGGATTAATGAAAACACAAACAAAACCCGGCGCCAAAGCAAGAAATCTTATTCCACGACAAACCCTTTCCCGAACCATGGGCAGACCAAGACCTCACAGACAGCTCGCGACTGAAGGACCTAGATGGAAATTGCCATGAAGTAGGTAGCCAAGGAAATGACTTTCAAAAGGGGAGGAGCCTACGTTTCGGAAGTAAATACACCACTTTTGTCAACAAGTAAAGTACTAAGCTAATCACGTGTGGTTAAGGTTTGAAAAGAAAGGGTTTTGCACAAAATGGAGTCTGATGAAACCGAGAAAATTTCAGACAATTCAAAATTAGTATCGTAAAATAAAAATTGCTCGTATCCCTTTTTTGTCTAATTTTTTTATTGTCTGACCAACAAAGGCCTCCGTTTCAAGTTGGTGATTTCGAGTACCTTTTCAATGCCAATGTGGTTGAAATTGACATATCTTTTCAAATTGCTATCGGTATCATACTTGCTTTACTCGCTTGTTCAGTTCACCTTTTTCCCTCAAATTATTTTCCATAGCAATGCAATATCTAATCTGTTTTTCAGTCCCTCGCTTTTCACAAATAGCATCTAACAAAAGATTAGATTATATTTGGTTACACCTTGGAATATATCTTATATGTACACTGTTGGTCATAAAGGTGGAATATTTTTTAAACCATATTTTCACAGCATAAATTATCAATAAGATTTGGAAATGTCGTGTATGATGCACGATAACCAATTTACTTTATATTCTGCCTCTTACACACATTGACAGTGATTTTTAACAAGATGATGTCCTGAGCGATAAATGTCATAAGCATAGAATACAATGACGACAACACACAGTAAATTAAGGATATAAGATAATTAATTTCAGCCTCTGTCAGTTTTCCAGATGATTTCTTTTTTTGGTAATTGCATGGACGAATTTGCATCAAAATGGAGTCATTGTTCTTACTCAGTCACTAGTATCAGGTATGTTAACTCCTCGCACGAACCAGCGCATGCAGACATCGTTGCCATGCGGTCCACTAGCTTGTTGAGACGTCCAACAGGTTTAGCGCGCAATTTTCCCTTCAGAGTGTCTTCAAACTTCAGCAGGCTTTGACGAATGACCTCCCTGTCGATGATCGCTCGACCAAGGGCAGCCCATGCACGAACTATGGGGTTCATATCCGAGGAACAAGCTGACCATGGCAACTGCATGACGCCCTCTGCTTCCAGGAATTCCCTTACTGTAGCTCTTTCGTGCGGTCTATCGTTGTCTTCCTGCAGTCGGAAATTGTGTCCATACTCATCTTGCTTGTGGAAGGCAGTAGAGCTCCAAGATATTCTTGTAGGCGGCGGCGTTGACCTATCCGTCCAGAACCATCAGTGGCATTTTGCCTCTATAATGGATGACAGCCCATATCATCACTGAGCCGCTTGCGCCATGAGTCGTCTCGTGGATACAGTCATCGTGAAGGTTTCCTCGACCATTCGACGAACTCGGTGTTTCCCATCCTGTCGGTCAAGGATAAACCAGTTCTTTTCCGTGAAGACCACATTTTGCCAATGTCCTGGATGAATCCTTCTGTGCTGCCTAGCACAAAGAAGAAGAGCTTCTCTGTGGCGAACAGACAAGCGTAGACATTTGGTCGACCGCCGTGCTCTGTAACCATGTTAGAGCGATCTGCCATTAACGGTTTGACAGGGAAAAAACAGGGATCCAATGATATCTCCTCCACAAGAGACAAAGACGACTCGTCGGCAACTTCCGGTTTTTTTCGGCTGAGATTCAACAGTTGTCGGTTATCTCTTCTTGTTGTCAATCTGGGACGTCCTGGAGATTTCCATAACCGCACATTTCCCGGCTCACCTTGACGTTTCAGGATCTTAGAGACTGCACTCCTTGATGACCTTAGGACTTCTGCGATGCCAGTCTGCTTCTGGCCCTCCTTCCGTAGTGCTACCACCCTGTCGCATGTTGCTTTTGCCGTTGAACCAGTCAGAGTCCAAGGAACGTCTTTACCGATTTTTATTGCAAACAGAAGAAGGAACTCGAAAAATGCAATCTTCTTATACGCAGTGCTAAATCAGGGAAGGGACCGAATATCATATGCATAGGCTTTTATTGTCAATAATTGCCTACAAGAAAAGAAATTATGACGTAATACAATTCTTTTCATGTTATGATTTCACCTGTGTAATAGAGTTTATTCCACCTTTATGACTAATAGTGTATATAGGCACGGCTTGTTGAAGAAGGGGTCATCTAACACGATGTATGACATCCTTAAATCAATTAGCTAAGTAAAATATTAAATAAAGTATTTTTTTCCTGATACCGGTAAGGCCGTAAAAATGTTATCAATAAACCTATGCTACTTGAGTATTAGTGTTATGTTCCATTACGAAAAGAGAGAGGAAAAACAATGAAGCTTTATCGAGCAGCCAGCTGATCGCTAATGATGCTCTTCGGCAAGTCGGAATATTTTGTAGCAAATTTGTTCTCCAAGGTAAGGCAATCACATTTTGAAGCACTGTTCTTGTTCAGATCAAAGCCGAAGTAGCTGTATTGATATACAATTCACCATCATTTGTCAATTCATCGGTAAGACTTCCTACGGCGTTGCCATAGACATGGTAGGCATGATGGGTGTTCAGAGTAGGTGTACGCGGGTCGTTCTCCTGAACGAGAATACTCTGAAAGAAATCATTTCCAGGAGGCCTTGGGTCATCATACTCTGACTCTAAAGATGTTTTATTCTTGGTTTTCTGGCTCATGTCGGGTTTTGCGTATAGCCCCTCTAGGTCTGGAGTTGGTAAGCTGGTACCCTTCAAATCATCTCTGATTGCCTTGTGTCGACTAAAAGAGGGGCATGACTTGTTCTTGTCATACGACTCGTGATGTTTTACCTTCGAATGCAAAACTTCGACATCGTCCACTGAACAGTACGTACTATCTGGCATTGGCTTGCCACCACTAGCTGTAAGTGCGATTTGCTGAGCATTGTTACTCTTGACACCCTCAGGACGATATCCAGAGTCATGTTTAATCATTTCTCGCCGCAAAGGAAGGGTTGGTGGTCCAAAACATTGCCCAATGGTTTCTTGTTTGAAGCACTGCACTTCCTCGTCTGATGGTTGTCGATTAGAGACAAGTCCTTGAGATCTAGTATCATCATGTTGTTGTGGTGTTTGAGTTGTGAAGGTCGTCATTGCTAGAGTTCCAGCACTGTCATCTTCTGCTACAGATGGATCTCTGGGAGGATCACCTGCTGTACTTCCCACAATATAGTGATGTTTGCCATGGATATTGTACGTGTAGTAGCATTTTGTTATGCAAGCACCAACGCTGAAAGCAAGCACTGCTGCTGCTATTGCAGCAGCTACCATTATGATAATTTGGCGTTTTGTCCAAGGAGGTATAGGCATTGTGTTCGAAATCGGCCCAGTTGCTTCAGCAGTGGCACAATTTCGGGTGTCCAAGCTTTCTGTTAAGATGCCATCCTGATTATTTAATGTGGAATCAAGATATGCAAAATTCACTTTAAAGACTATACACTCTTCATCTTCCCTTGAAGTACGATCAAAACGTTTTTGGTCTTCACCGCTTACCAACAAAGTTGAACCTCCGTTTTTGACAAACTTTATCATATCTAGACTTTCCATTTTTAGAATGGAGATGTTTGAATGATTTCCCTTCTTGCCGCAAAGAAAAAAGAGGACACAATCGTCGACTCTTGCACTGTAATTTCGACTAGAATTGATGGGTAATTCCTTGCCATAAAAATCGTAAAGTAATGGGAGAGGTTTGTTTGGTTCGGTGACGCAGCATTTAAAGTCAACAGTTTCATTATGGATATATTTAGATCTCACAACGGGAAATTCGCACATATCTCTCACGTTTCCGTTCCTTTGAGAAACGACACACCTAGGAGGGTCCGTGATTTCATCATCTAGTCTGTCAAGATCAAAGTTAACGTTGAACTGATGTGTTATATTGAAAGTACCTTCGAAATTCAGTTCTGGAATCTGATGTTCATATAGGACTCCACTTTTCACTTGAAAGTAAGCTTGATCCCCTTCATTCATTTGCACCCATGTACAAGACATCTGTAATTTTCCTCTATCCTTATTGAGACGTGTTGAACACATCGATTTTGGATTTTTGACGGTAAAATTCATAATGAGAGCAGTACAGAGTATCTGTCTACCGTTATTAACAGTAACAACATGGCTACCAGAATCATTTTCTACAGTGTAATCAATAAACAGGTCGTAAGTAAAATTGCTGACTTCAATCAATCTGTAACGCCCTTGATCAAAATCACCATCACCGTTGTATTCTAAAGATCCATCGTATCGTTTTATCAACTTCGACTCTCCCTTTGTCCACACTAGCGTTTGGGTGTTATACAAACCATCCTCCAGATAGAATCGCTTGGAAACATTTTGCCCTCTCAAAGCGTCGATTGGGTCATCTTGCTCCTTGCCACACCAATGCAGATCATCAACAGACAATGCGCCATGGAAAATAAATTGCAAATAAGAAAACAGCAGGAAGAGGTTCATTTTAAAATCACAGCGACATTGAGACATCTTGGAAGAGTTCGTGGGCAAAATTTTCACTTTAAATGCTTTGAATGCTTTGAATTGTCCAAGCTTGCTACTAGACGAAAAGGACTCAAAAACAGCTACAGACATAAGGAATCAAGAAGGGGCACAGAAACATAATTCCTTTTCCACTTACCCACGCTGAATCTGAAGGCGTCGAGAATAGTAAATGATCGACAGAATGCTGATAAGTGAAGCTTGAATAATTTTGCGGAAATTACGCATTGTACTATAAGCTGATAAAGGAATGCAGACAGTCTTATGAGGGCGGAGCTGAGCGTAGCAAGAAAGAGCATACTTTCGATGATAATTTGGCCAAAACAATTCAACGATATCAAAACTATCAACATGATCAAGGTGAAAATGACTTCAGAGATAAATGAAATGACGTGTTAAGAATAAGAGATGTATTTATAAATTCATTTTGTCCTACCGATTTTTATTTTTCTTCATATCGAATGATGACAAATGCAATGTCATAAAAGTTACGTTGTTGTTGCCCTATACCATGGATACTGTCTTGCGCTGACTCATTTTGCTTTGCTTTTTGATGTTGTTGGTTTTTCTTTCATTCTTTTGTCCGCTCGGAATTGATGCCATTCTTCATGTTCTTGCTAACTTTATAGCAAGGATCGCGGTAGGATTTTGGAGGCGCGTTGATTATAATCATATCAACTATCTGCTGCAGCAGGGTAATTTTGTCGATTATGTATTTATTTGTGTTTCCCCCCGACCATAATTCCGTAATTTTGTAGGCAATATTAATGAAAATTGGAATGTGTGAATTGTCGTCCTAGGGAAGAAATATTTCAGCTTAATTACGAGGGCACTATCTTCTATCTATGCTTATCTCTGGTATCTCATGCAAAGTCACTCCTGTTTATACGATTCCCAAAGAGACAGATCAGCAAATATTCATTCCCCCATCGATAGATATTCATATACACACGTAATCGATAAATATTCATATACCACGTAGATACATCCAATTCAAAATGTGTGAAGGGGGGGGGGAGGATGCATCCTCAAATCTCCCCACTATCTACGCCCCTGTGATACAGTCTTCTATATCCGTTTTCAAATTGATTTAAAAAAAAAAAATAGAAACACTTTAAATTAATAATGTAATCATTATTGTAGGTAGCTCACTCACGGCCATCCCTACACAAAACTTAGCCAACATAGTTCCAGTTGAGGAATAACTTGGAGCATATTCCGTAGCCGTGTGCTGTACAACAACGCAGCATTTGCTATACTGAACACAATTAGAACTGAGCTCACCATTAGCATAGCGCCACCACATGGTTGGAATACAAGTAGAACACTAAATTTCACGCTGTTCCCCCAAAGAAACAAACTATCGTCGTGTAATTGGGGGAAAAGTGTGATCTTTTACCGATTAAAAAATCAAGAATGGTACTGAGAAAACGACATACCTTCATCTTTATTGTCAGGTAAGTGCTTGGCTCAAAATAAAGTTTCTCACAGTTCAAGAGAGTTCAAGATTTCAAGAGTCTATTTTTTATTTCCTTAGAAAAATAATAAAATTAAATAAAATAACAACTTATTTTGAAAAAAATCAAACATGAATAAGTATTCATAATTTTTTGTACAATGACAGGATGCGTTTAAATAATTTGAAATATGAAGCAAAGTCAATACAAAAGAATATATACACTATAAGCTCTTATGGAAATGGTGGGATCCACTAAAAAGCAATGCTTGCAGAGTGATCAAAAGAAAATTTGCGTTGAAAATTTTTGGCTTGAACCATCTTTTTCACCCTTCATTTATATATTCCATATAATGTTATCAAAATGAATGAACAAATTCATGTAAAGTGTCCGATTTACTCTTTTTGTGGTGTAATAAACAAGGACTTTAATTACTTGATAAAAGTGGGTACTTTTTCCCCGAAATAAAATCTCATTATTCATGAGACTTTAGAGGGTGGAAGATCTTGCTCTGAGAAGATCTGGATGAATCCTGCCTACTGACTCGCCACCAAACAGACCTGCGTCTGGTATATTTTGGTTTATTCTGTTTGCTACTTTGTCAATCTCTTGGATGAAAAGCTTCATCCAAAATACGTTGATATTGACTTAGTTATTCGGAAAAAATCTTCATCATGACATTTATATATCGTCGGAAAGCTGAAACCAAATAAATAAAATACCTCCACCATTCGGCATCGACACAGAAGTTGAAAAGAGAAATAATCACAGTGTACACACTAAGAAAAAAATGGTGCAAGTTTGCACCCTAAATGCAACACTGGCAGCACCTTTTTGGGTGCAATCTTGCACCCTATACGAAAAAAAAAGGTGCAAACACGCACCTTTTTGTTCTTGTTTGCACCCGAAAATGCCCGTTTGCACCCTAAAAGGTGCAACTTTGCACCTTTTAGAGTGCAGGATTTTTTGCGTACAAAAAGGTGCAAATTTGCACCTTCCCTAAAACTCTGCACCTTTTAGGGTGCAAAATGTAGCTAACTGCAAGCTCGTAAAGGTGCAATGTTGCACCCTAAAAGGAGCTCCCAGTTTTGCATTTTAAGGGTGCAAAATTGTACTTTTTTTCTTAGTGTACAGAGTGATGCTATTTCTGGAGACGAAAACTGAGTGACAATGTGCTGCCGATGAATTGGGAACGCTTCGGTGACGTCACTTGTTTACATATTTCTTATTCATTACAATTCAAGCGGTAGACCGCAGCAATATTAGGGATTCTGAATTTTATAATCACACCATTCCATATATTTCTGTAGCAAAGTCTTCAATTTAGCTAGATTACGGAAGTGGCTTAAACTTGGATTTTACTGTTAAAAAAATCAATATTAGAAGCATGCTATGTTTTCGTCGCTATTCGATCACTCACTCGCACTGCACTTTCGGATCTACATGCACTAGAAAAAAAATCAGAATTTAGACACTTACGGGGGAGGGGAGGAAAGAGAATCCACAAAGCACTTTGAGCAAGCTTTATTTTTTGCAGGCAACATTGCAGACTTAGCTAAAGAAACACACTTAACAGCAGTGGCGTAACAGCCGGGGGGGGGGGGCAGGGGGGGGGGGCAGAGTGCCCCCCCCCCTGAAGGATTTCAGCGGGAAAATCCACCAAACCACCGGGAAAAAATGAAAGGAAGGGAAAGGAAGAAAAAGGAAGGGAGAAAGGGAAAGGAAGAAGAAGAAAGGGAAAGAAAAGAAGAAGAAAGGAAAAGAAAGAAGGAGAAAGGGAAAGAAAGAAGAAGGAGAAAGGAGAAAGAAGAAGAGAGAGGGGAAAAGAGGAAAAAAAAAAGCAAAGTGAAACAAAAGAAATGAGGAAAATTTAGTACCAAAACCACCCGCAGTGGCTTTCCCTGTAGACCCCCATCAGGGGCCCTAAGCCAGAACCCTTGGACCCACCCGCTAAGGGCTTCAAAACAAGCAACTCGCGGTGGGGGCTCACCTCCGCATATTATTTTCAAGACTTAGTTACCGGGAAATTTTCGGCTCTGCCCCCCCCCCCGAAAACAGGCAGAGAATTACACCACTGATTCTAGACTTAATTACCGGGAAATTTTTGGCTATGCATATGCCCCCCAACCCCATAACAGGCAGAGAGCGGGAACTGACAGCGCAAAAACGCCGGAGCTTCCGCGCTTTGCGCGGGAGGGGGAACCTTCCCCCTCCCTGCACCCTCCCCCCTAGGGAGCACTACCGTCCTCCTAAAATGAAATCCTAGTTACGCCTCAGAAGATAGACTTTATTACCAACAACTAATAATTCAAAGAAACGTCGGAGCTTCCGCGCTTCGCGCGGGAGGGGGGAAACTCCCCCCTCCCTGCACCCTCCCCTCTAGGGAGCACTACATTGGCGTAAATTCCAGGGGGTAGGGGGATCTATCACCTCCACTTGGGGAGAGGGGGGAGGGTGTGTACAAATTCCCCCCCCCCCATGCAGACACTTTTTAAGGAAGTAACTATATTAATCAGTAAGTAAAGATTCTGAATATCTATCATAAACAACCATTATAATAGAATTTCTTTTTGAAAATGATATTGAAAACAAAAAAAGTGGTTATTTTTGGCTCGCTCGCTTCGCTCGCTCGTCAAAATCTTAAGATTTCCATCCGAAAATGCGATTAAAATCGAGAAAAGTGGTTATTTTTGGCTCGCTCGCTTCGCTCGCTCGCAAAATAGATATGAAAATGTGTGTGACAGGGAAAAAAAATCGTTTAAAAGGTTTTTCATCCCCCACTCCTCAAATTGGATTTACACCGTTGGAGCACTACCGTCCTCCTAAAATGCAGTCCTAGCTACGCCACAGATTCTAGACATAGACTAGTTACCGGGAAATTTTGGGCTCTGCCCCCCCCCCTGATAACAGGTACCTGTTACGCCCCTGCTTAACAGTGGAAATATTCAATCGTGTAATTATGAAATTCAGAATCCCTAATTTTAGTTTGCGGCAGTACGTCCACTGCTGCGTGAATGCCAATGAATAAGCAAGACCTGAACAGCCTCTGACGTCACAGGATAAGCAACTTTTACGCTCCTTTATTTTCCGGGGGGGGGGGGGCATTATAGAGTTGGATTTTATCCATTTGTGATTTCTTTGCAATTCTGCCTCCAGTTAACTTATAAAAAAAGCTACAATTAGTTCGAAAGTGATCTAAGCATCATTACTTTTGCTTTGATAGTATGGAATTCGACCATATTTAAAATGAGTGGATATATTTTTTCAGGACGGCGAAGGTGCCTTTGTTTAGAATGTGGCTAAAAACACCTTACATGTTAAGACAGACGAAAAACCTTTAGATCTGCTTTTTTATTTCAGTTAATGCAGCTGATATTATAATGCAGCTTTTCTAAATCATCTTAAAACTAGATAAAAGAAGGAATTAGTCATGTCGCATTTTTAAAGTATTGTATTCATTGAAAATTTTATTTTGGAAATGAAGTTCATATTGCAGGACTCTTCTAGCCCTCTTTCTTTACCTCTTTCATAACCTCTTTCTTTCCCTCTTCCTTTCCCTCTGTTGCATGCAATCCCACTTTCTATTCGTCTTCCCCGCCTCTTGTCTCACTTGTACCCTCTTCTCTTTCCCTTCTACTCTCCCTTTTGGGTCTTGTTTCATCTATGCTCCCACCCTATTAACTAACACACACTCTCTTCCTCTCCCCTTTTCTCTCTTATCTCAGCCTTCCTTATTATACCTCTCTTTCTCTCTCCCCTCTTTCTCTCTTGTTTATATCCTTTGCCTTTCTCTCTTATTCCTGTTTATTCCTGCATGCAAATTGCTTTGCCTTTTTATTATTTTTTTCTATTGCAGAAGCAATGAACAGATGAAGCAACTACATTCATAATTTGTTAATTGGGAATGTTCAGTGTACACAATTCATATTCGTGTTTTTTCAGCCTTTAAGCTCTTAGCAGCAACGGCTTTTTTCCCGCAATATCATTGAATATTTTCGTGTATCATTTCAGTATCTTTGCACAAGATTGTATCACTAAATTAAAATGAATATGTCGGTCAAAGCAGGTTTCTTCCTACTTCTTTTGCACTGACCGGATAATTAAAAGATCGTAAGGATGTTTTGAGCTTGTATCGTTTTCATATTTATCGTTATTGAAAACATGGGGAAAGTGATGTACTGGTAATTCAATGCAGACAGTACAGCGCGTCCCCCCTAAAATGTCCCTCTGATTGAGCGCTAAATTAATTCTAAAATATAATATTCGTCCAAATTTGATCTTCATATCATGAAAGCCCATTTAATCCTGTAACTTATGAGAAAATTTCATCGGTCTAGCATCATTGGTTATGAACAGTGAGTCTTTTTTGTAAAAGCACTGCATTTCAGCCCATACCAAGTTTGCAGTGCTGCAATTTTATGTTTTCAATCAACTGTAGTGCTTTTGCCTTCTCAGCTTCTTTTTATTTTAAAGTTTTGTTTAACAGAACATTTTTGTGGATGTAAAGAATGAGCAAATGCACAGCCTCCTTCTATGCCACTCAGCATGCATTTCAAAGGTACCAAACTCTTGATATTTCAGGTAGTTCCTCTTGATCGTCTTGGTACATGGTGGTGGCTGATCAGGGTATCTCCTTTGAAATGCTCGTTGAGTGGTAAGGAGGCTGTGCGTTAGCTCATATTAAAACAAGGAAAGCCCTTTGACGGGCAGTAAGCTGTTGACCAACCATACTGAAATCAGTCAATAGTCAATATGACAAATTATCTAAAAGCTGACCAAATCTTCCATCCAACTAAATTTACTGTGAAAGAAAGACAAGACATGAAAGGAAAAAAGCTGCTCATTTCATTCTTACTTTAATTTCTGAATTTAAATTTCTAATTAAGCTGGACACCTGTTCATTTCTTAAATTCTTGTTTCCTTCCTTAACACTGCTAAAACTCTTAAAATCTTAAAACCTTGTTTTGATTTATGTGGTAGCATTTTTATGTAAATTTCATAAGTTCTGAACTCGCAGAGCTCAAAACACCTGTTCATATTTCCTTTTCTTTATTGTCTCAACAAATTATCATCATTATTATTGTTATCATCATCATTATTATTATCATCATTAGTATTATTATTATTATTATAATTATTATTACTATTATTATTATTATTTATTTGGCCATTTCAAAACAATAAAAAATACATGAAGATAAACCACAGAAAGTCAATGATAACAGACAAGAAACATACTCCCAGAGTGCAAAACTTGCCTGCCTGGGAAGGAGACAGCAAACTTTAACCTAGATGGTCCTCCTTCCCGACCAAGATTTTGCACTATGAAAGTTGGTAGATGTGCTTTACTCTTCGACACCATTGATGATGAAAGTCCAAACATCTACAAAATGTTCTCTGTTAAACAAAACTTTAAAATTAAAGGGAGCAGAGAAGGCAAAAGCACTACAGTTGATTGAAAAGATTAAATGGGCTTTCAAGATATGAAGATCAAATTGGGACTAATATTTTATTTTAGAATTGATTTAGTGCTCAATTAGAGGGACATTTTTTTTGGACGAGCTGTATATCACTCAGTTGGCATTTCAATGTCTACAACTTAATTTGCCTGTTATTCGGCCACAACCTCCCCATGTCAATCCTCTTTGGCAAAACGTTATCATTATTTACAGATATCCAATGTCTCATTTGGAACTTTAACAACATGAACATCAATGCTCATTTTCTATCGAAAACGATTTCCAGATTGTTTCATGGTGCAGTGATGGAATGAATGATGAATCTGTCATGTGTCCCAACCATCTTTAATCCCTCCCTCAAGAACCAGTTAATATTTAGGTATATTCTAATTTATAAATTTTGTTATACTGAAGTGTAGAATAAGTTACTATATTGTATATGATTGCTATAAGAATGATTACATTCTTCTTTGTGCTGCTCTTTAACCTTCAAAAGATTATTCACCGCCGTTGAAATGAAACACTTGCTAACCTTATAAAGAGAAGAGAAAGAGAGAGAGAGAGAGAGGGGGGGGGGGAACCCCAGACATATCTCATGATGGATAAAGTTATTTAGAGGGTGATTACCTTATACTAATCATTGATAGAAAATGACAAACTTGCATGATTTCATGTCATTGTGTATTAATGCCCACCGGCGCCGGAAGCGGTGGGGGAGGGACACAAGGGCTTGTAGCCCCCAATTATTCAACTGGGGTGGGGATGGGGAAAACTACCAGTACGTGTTATAACCAACCTTCCATTACAGGCCGTGTTAAATACAAGCTTTCAGCGTTTAAAAATTTAAATTGTCTCCCTCGTGTATTTAATGGGCGTAATGTTTCTTAACATTTAGAAACTCTGGCTATCATCACTGGTCCTAGGAATAAACAAGAGTATATGCTGGCTTCCGTCTTGCAGGCCGGTGGGGGGGGGGGGTAATTTTGCATTATTACTATCAGCTTTCGAGTCCTCAGACACGTAAATGTTATCACATGCCGTATACCCCCCCCCCCCATTTTTATATTGGCATCAATAGTTTATGCCCTGTCTACCAGTGGCGACAAATGGAATGAGGCAGATTTTTTTTTTCCAAGGGGAGGGGACAAAATCGTGTATGTCACTCCATAACACCATAACTTACAGTCTAACGAATAGCTTTCTGGTGCTGCGAAATTTTCAAAGTTTTCAAAACCAATGGTAGAAGTTCTGTTGCCTCCTCAGTGAGGGTTTCCCAGGAAGACAATACAAAATGATTTTGATGTAGAAGGGAAGCAAAATGTTAAAGTTTTCTTTTTTTCTGAAATACAATGCCTCAATTTTGCATTCTTATTAGGGACAAGTTCTCTACTTCTTAAAAGTCCAAAGAGCTGACACTGCAAAAACTAATTTTTCACAATCGGTCCCTACGTTTCCAAGCATGTTAGTGGAAGCTTTGTTTGTTGTTGTTAAAACCCTCTCTATGGAATTGGCAGAGTTCAGATAGACACTTCCTTCTGTAAATTGAGTGGGACAAATTATTCTCTCAAGACAAAACAGGTGTAATAATGATGTGCATCTGTCCATGTGTCATGGGAATGTCTTCATTTCTTGTATACATAAGCCTTTTTAGTCACGTTAACCGACGTCGTATCTCAGGGATTTTCTGTAAGAAAACGCAAATGCTATAAGGCTAGAGTTGAGACTACAAGCATCGTTAGGAGCCGAATACAACAGCTTGCTTTTGATCGTTTCCGATGGAACACACTTGTATTGTCAGATTGTAGGAAAGATACATGTTCCATTCTTGAAACACCTGTCACTTGAAACTGCACACACACTCGCAATTATCCTTTCGTCAGTAATTTGGTCAAAATCAAAGTATGCATTGAATTTATTCTATGAAACAAGACCATGCACCTCTGAAGCAGCTCATCTGAGGCCATTCATATTCCTACAGCACCTAATGTCCCGCTAGAAGTTGAGCATGATCCCCTTCGTTCACCTGCACCCATGGACAAGGCATCTGTAATTTCCCTCTTTCTCAACAATGTGAAGCAGAATTTACTGATTGTCTTTGATTAAGTTTAGATGTTTTAGTAAACTGATAGATTAAATAGATAAATAGATAGATAGATAAATATGTATGTATGTATATGACGCTGGTATGCCGACATTTACTGTTTTTGGAAGCTCTACATATAATCGTGCTACCTTTTTCGAGAATTAAAGTTATTTTCAATTTTCCAAAACGCGTATTTTATAACGTACTGTAGAAAATGTTGTTTTCAACCTTACTCTCCATGGGTAACTAGATCACATTTCAAGCTCAGATTAAAACCGAACCAGGTGTGTTGATATGTAATTCACCATCTCCTATTGACAGATTGATTCATGAGAAGGATTTGCTGCGGCGTTTCCGTAGACGTGGTAGGCATGATGAGTGTCCAGGGTAAGAAGAGGCCGATCGGTTTCCTGTACGAGAATGCTCTGAAAGAACTCTTCTCCAGGAGGCCTTGGGTCATCATAATCCGACTCCAAAGATGTCTTATTCTTGGTTTTCTGGCTCATGTCAGGTTTCGCATAAAGCGCGTCTAGGTCTGGAGCTGGGTAGCGGGTAGCTGTGAAATCATCTTTGATTGCCTTATTTTTACTTGAAGAGGGGCAAGACTGATCATTTTTGTACGATTCTGGATTTTTTGCTTTCGAAGTCATGTCTTCGACATCATCTACTGAACAATACAGAGTACATGTACTATCCGGTGTGCCAGCAATTGCCATATGTGCATTTTGCTGACCATTGCTTCTCATGACATCCTCGGTACGATCTCCAGATTTATGCATAATCATTTCTCGTCGCAAAGGGAGGGTTGGTGGTCCAGAATGTGGTACCACGGTCCCTTGTTTGAAGCAATGCATTTTCGTTTCTGATGGGGGCTGCTTAAAGACAGACCTGTGGGAACCGGCATCCCCACCTTCTTGGGGTGTTTGAGTTGAGAAGGACGTCATTGCTAGGGCTTCCGCACCATCATCTTCTGCAGTCGATGGAGCTCTCTGTGGATCAACCGCTGTATCCCCCCTCATAAGATATTGATGTTTTCCAGGGATATTATACGTGTAGTAGCATTTCGTGATGCAGGCTCCAACGATGAAAGCAAGCACTGATGATGCTGCAGCCACTGCTATCAGGATATATTGTTGTATTACATCTGTAGACGTCATGCTCGGAACTTTTTCAGTCGCGTAAGAAGATACACAGTTTTTGTACATCGCACTTTCTGTAGAGGTACCACCTTGATAATTTTCTGTCCAATCAAGACATGTAAAGTTCACCGTCGTAATTTTACAAAGTTGATCTTCAGAAGTATGATTTACAAGTTTTGGGTCTCCAACGTGTACCAGTATAGTTGAACCTTCGCATTTATCAAATGTCCTCATATCTAGATTTTCCATCTTAAGAATAGAGATCTCTGAATGATTGACCTTCGCTCCGCAGAGGAAAAGGAGGACGCAATTGTCCTCTCTCTTAGTGTAATTCCGTCTAGATCTGATGGGCAATTCTTCACCATCACCGTCATAAATTAGGGAGAGTGGTTCTTTCGGCTTAGTGATGCAACACTCGAATTCTACATTTCCAGTATGAGTATATTCAACATGTTCAAATGATTTGGGAGTGACCAAGGGAAAGTCGCACGTTTCTTCTTCTTTTCTTTTCCTTTGAGAAACGATACACTTACTGGGTACACTGATTTCATTAGCCAGTGTATCAAGATCAACGCTTACGCTGAATCGATGTTTCATATTGAAGCTACCATTGAAATTGAGTTCTGGAATCTGATGTTCATACAGGACCTTGCTTTCCACTTCAAAGTAAGCTCGATCCCCGTCATTTAGTTGCACCCATTCACAAGACATCTGTAGTTTTCCATCGTTCTTATGAAGACGAGTTGAACATGTCGGCTCTGGAGTTTCGACGGTTAAATTCATTTTTAGAGCTATGCAGAGTAACTGTGTATCCTGGTTAACACTTACAACGTGGTGTCCGGAGTCATTTTCCAGTGCATAATCAATAAACAGGTCATAAGTAACGTTGTTAAATTCAGTCAATCTGTAACGGCCTTGATCAAAGTCTCCATCACCGTTGTATTCTAAAGGTCTGCCTCGTCGTTTTACCCACTTTGACCCTCCCTTTTTCCATAACAGCGTTTGGGTATCAAGCAAAGGATCCTTCAGATAGAACCTCTTGGAAAAAATTTGTCCACTCCAAACGTCAATTGCTTCGTCCTTTACCTTGCTACACCAGAATGGATTCCTTTCCGACAAGGCAACGTTGATAATGAATTGCAAAGTAAATACTAAAAAGAAATTTTGCTGTGTGAAACCTTCACAACGTCGGGACATCTTAATGGGTTCACGGGCAATATCTAAATATCAAAGTCTGTTCGTTTGTTTCTTGTTTTAATGACGAAATTTCTGTCATCACTCAGATGACAGACAAAAGCACAAGAAGCTCTTATATAGCAAATACACTGTATATTGAATGAAGGGTTCAGGAACATTTACAAACATATGAAATCAAGTTTGCGTAGAAGTCATAATTATTTTTCAGTTAGCCACAACAAATTCGAAAGAGAAGAAGAGTCTGGAATAGTGAAACGATTGATAGCGAAATGATAAGCCTGGCTGGAATACATTATTGCGGACGTTCACCCATTATGCGAAATGTTGATGAAGGAATTCAACCAAACAGTATAATCAGAAGGCGATCCAGAGGGCGGAGCATCACGAAGTAATTTTAATCCTAGATCGTCATACCAGTTAAACCACACCCTCTCCCAAAGCTTCATTGGTTGAATGGTATCAAAACTATTTGAATTATACGTAATCATCTCATAGATTGATGGAGTAACGTGATAAGAATACGATACCGTTGTGTTCTTCATTAGATACCATTCACAGGTTATACCGATAGCAATTGAAACAAACTGATATTGTCGTTCTCGTCGCACCGCTAGCTCAGTATGTCTTGTTCTAAAATTCTAAAATTTGTTGGTCTTTTTTCAATTCTTAATGGATGGCAATCATTATCTGAGCTACCGAAAGAGGCAAATGAACTTTTTGTAGAAGCAATTTTAACCCTTGTTTTCCACAGGTACTCGCTCTCGACAAGGCAGGCACTGACTTCTACTTTTGCTAATCTCTGATACATCCGGCAAATCTTTATTTAGAGCATCGTTGATAGATCAGAAAATATTCATTATAGGTATAATATAAGAGGGAGGAAATGAACATTGCGCCACAACATATTTCAAAATTTGATGGGAATCACAAAATATGTAAATAAATTTATATTTACGTAAATAATCATATCTAATTGATACACATCTGTTAAAACCAAATTCAACAACAACAACACCAGCAGCAGCAATAACAACAACGCTCGTGGAAGATTAGGTGCGTTTATGGAATCTAACTGCCATTCGATTTCACGCGTTGTGGTGTTATATTTTCCTTTGCTTATCTATTTTTAAATGAAACTCCTTGATTAACCCCTAAACCCTCCCGAACGCCGGATAATTCTTTGGGGGAGGGGGCGGAGGTTATCCACATTATTTTTCAGGTGATGTGTACACTCTTGAGGAATTTGCGGAGTTGGTGACCAAATCACTGCACTCTGCGGGTTCAGACGCATGCCCTCTGCGGGGAGATGCTTATTATTACTTGTACTATTACTGTTAAAATCATAATTACTATTATAGGTAAACTAAGAAAAACTGATGTTTTATTTCTATCTGAAAACTGATACTGTTATATATGTATATATCATTATGGAAGGTAAGTACTAGGTTCACGTATCATACAGAAATGGTTTGTAATTTCCATGTGATTAAGGGGAAGAAAATGGTTACGTTAGATAATTTAGGTTTGCCCGTGACTGAAATACATGCATGTGTTCGGTACTCGTGAGGATTCAGGTTTGCGTGTGCGTTGCTTGTGTGCCTACGTGCCGCTGATGTGCCCTCTCAAATGAGTTTGCTTGTGTGTAAAAATTTTTTTAAAAGCTCTCAAAAACCTTTATAGTTCTTTCCAGTTTCAGTTTAGTTTATGTCTTTTTTTACAATCACTGTATAAACCATACGCAATGGAACAAAACCGATGGAGAAGGATTTTTTTCAGGGTTATGAAAATTGATCATTAGAGCACAATATCATACAAAAATATCTTCGAAATCTCATTACATTTAGGCTGAAATTAGACAAATGAATTTTGCAGTGAGGAATCAGGGAATGTACCTAAAAACTAATCTTTTAAATTGCAGATTCCTTTCAATTTAAGAGCAGTCTTGAATGAATGTTGGATGTATTCACAACTCTTTAGATTTTGTGTTATTCTAAAAATGCACAACTTAGAAAATGAGAGTCTTTACTTAAGTTCTTCGTTTAGTTGACTGCGTATCCTTAGAATCCTTTTACCGAAATTGTTAAACGATAGTGATGTCGAGTTTCTTTTTGCAATAAGGAAATCTAAGCATTCTAAAACACCATAATGACCCTTAAAAGTTGTGGCATTAAACTGATCAAATTACAATACTATGTAATATAAAAGATAATCATGATAATGAGTCATTTTCTTCAAGACCTTCAAGATTTTATATGGTAATGATGCAATTCTTATTGAAACTTAGCGGCAGGAGCTCACCCAGTGCCATCAGTACAGCCAACATGGTTCTAGATGGCAAAAGAAATGGCGGATATTCTTTAGTTGTGATCTTGACAAGTTAAGCAACATTCGCTATATGCGCCCAATTTGACCTGAGCTCTCCATAAGCATAGCGCCACCACGTGAGTAGCTTTCTTGTTTACACTATGGTTGAACTGTATTTTTTTTCATTGTTATTATTCTCCAGGGGCGGCGCTACGGGGGGGGGGGGGGGCAGGGAACGGCTGCTTCATGGTATTTCAAGTGATAAAGCAGCTGAAGGACGAGGAGAACGGGAAGAAGAAGAAGACGAAGAAGAAGAATAAGAAGAAGGAGAATAAAGAAGAGCATGAGGGAAGAGAAGGCAGGGCAATGCAACTAATATAGTTCGAATTGTTCATTTGAATCATGTAAACCGTAAATAAACTTACCTGTTCGTCATCTGGCCCCCTCTATCACATTACCCTGGCGCGGCCCTTTTGTTCTCCATCAATTGGTTTGTATAGTCAAGAATTCACGTTTCCTTCAGATGGTGCTTTAATTCCGTGCAGATTTTCATACCCCTCGCAAATAATAATTAATAATGACCCCTGTTTTTCCTCCTCTTACCCTTCCGCCCCCTTTTTTTCTCGATATACACTATCGATTTTTGAGTATTTTGTTTTTTTGTGTTCAATGTATTTCACTTACTGATCATTTCTCTTTCATTTGCTTTTTGTTGCTTTATGTTGCTTTGTGATGCTTTGTTGTTGTTTTCGCTCTATTCCACTTGTTTTTTTTTAATATTTATGTTTAAGTTTGAAGTGTCTTTTAGAGATAGTATACCGATGGAGGTCATTGTGAAATAACAGGTAGTGCAAATATAGTTAATTTTCATGATGTTGGAAGAGTGAAATGAAAAGTCTTTTATATTTGCTTCTTTCTTCCTTCCTTCCTTCCTTTATTTATTTATTTTTACTTTATTTTATTTATTTTTTTTTTTTGGGGGGGGGGGCAAAGGCACTGGTTCTATTTCTATGCATCCCTGTCGCTTTCACGCAGCAGATGTGGAATCAAGTGTAAGCTCTTCCACTATCCACCGAAGTATGATAGTGGAATATAAGCAGTATCATACTTCATGGCCTAAATTAGTAAAACAAACCAATGGAAACGGTAAAACAGAAACAAGCAATTAAGAGGTAGCACGAAGTTCATGTACATCCAATCACAAATCATCATCATGATCATAAGAGGAAAGCTCACCATTTTCTCCAGAAATAAATTTCTCTCCTTGAATAGGTTGAATATATAAACTACGGCGACCGTCCATGATATAGGCGCCGGAGGCGGGGGGGGGGGGGGGGCAAAATCGTTTTGCCCCCTCCCCGGGCCCCCTCGGAAGAAAAAAATTGGATCATAATTTATACAACCATGTAAAATAACATAATGTCATGATTAGTGCTCTAGAATGCAAACTTTCATCACTCAAAAATCAAATTTTCTTACCCGGTCGCTGCGCTCCCTCGTATAGTAATTAGAGGCAATGTTTCTCAGTATTTAGAAAATTCTCTCTATCATCTATGAAAAAAGGGGCAGATGCTTGCTTCATTCGGGGATTATTTCCCCTTCCCCCCACAATACAATTTGCGGTGATGCGATCAACTTTTGTGTAAAAAAGAGCAGGTTATTTCTAACACCTAATTTTTTTTACATCGTCTCTACATTCATTTACATCATTTGCAAATATATAGAAGCAAGGTAGGCCTATCCCCCTGTCTACTAGTGGCGGCAAAAAAGGGGCAGATTTCTCTCTGTCAAGGGGGTTCAAATCATTTCCCCCTCTCTTAATTCGTAATACCATAATTTAGAGTATAATACCAATAACTTTTTAGAGTTGAGAAATGCAGGTTTTCAGCACAGAATAATCGGATTTCTCTTACTTGCAAAATTACAAAAAAGCTATTTTGCCCCCTCATTGTGGCTCCCTCGCAAGACAGTAAGAATTTATTTTGCTTTGAAATGATGTATAATGAACTTTCCTTAAAAACACAGCCTCGACATTCTATTTCTTTTTTTTAATGAAAACGCTTCTTATAGACTTTAACAGGCAGGTCCTTCTCTCTGCAAAAGAAGATGAAGAAAAGGCATTTCAATATTGGGCATGGGTTTTCCTCTGCAAAGGGACAAGGGAATGTTTTTAATCCCCCAAACAACATTCCATAAACTAAAAATTTTTAACTTGGCGCAACGTTCCTAAGATGCATTTTGAAGTGTTTTTCTTGATATTAAAGAAATCCTGTCTACGAAAGGCCCAGGAGGGGCGGATAGATGTTTCCCTTTGTAAATATTTTGGTGTTAACAATTAAAAAGTCCCATCCCCCTCCCCTCCCCAGTATCCACATATACTGGCATAAGGGCTCCCGTATTTTAATTGGACAATGCCGGAATATGAGATTTCTGTACATTTTCACCACAGAAAGTGTAAAAAATTTGTGTGGTCGCTTCGCTCACGGGGACAAAGTTGTGAAACTGAAGAGTTGCTTTTCCGGCAAAGGGTGTCGGCCCCATCGCGAAAATATGCCCGTATGCTATTCACAACTCTGCCATTGCCATGCCCGGACTCTAACCTCTCACGCCATCCCACCGTGCTACCAGCGGTAAACAAATAATCATGTTTCAGTACTAATCCTGAGAGATGATGAAAAAAATTAATAACACTGTTAGAATAAAGCAAAGTTTCTTTTTTATTTTCTTAATTTAAAAAAAATCTAAACTTGCCATTTCATATATAAAGAAATAAGCATAAAAAAGGGGAGAAATGTGCTTGTTCGGGGGGGGGGGGGTGTAGGCTTGTATGCGGGTAGTAAAGCATTTGAGGTGGTTCCCCATAAAGGTTTTAGGTGGGCCCCCAGAGTGTTTGCCCCCCCCCCCCATGCTGGGACCCTTCCGGCGCGCCTGGTCTAAGACATTCGGCATGATTTTTCCATTTTACGAGATACACCCTGCGGTGGAAATACTAATATTAGGCTGTTTCTTCCTACCTTACGAACACACAGACACATGCACACCAACACACATCCACACGCGCACCCTCTCACACACCAACCCACTTCACACACAGATGTCCTCAGAACTACCCCAACATGCATTCCCCCTTTCTCATTCGCCAATCTCTCCCCTCTTTATCTCTGCGTATTTTCTATATTCTACTATATTCTTTCTCTATGCCTTTCCTCCACTCTGTTTGTTTTAAACTCTGGCTTATTTATCAGCTTACACTAAACTCTTTAATGAATAAAGCTTAATTCATTGTCTCCTCCTTAGTGTCGGCTTTTTTTCACGCCCATATTTTAGTTTATCTTTCTCACTGTTTGAAACAATCCTTTCACCACTCTTTTGCCTCCATTTCCCCACTTCCTGTGGAAGTATCTGTTTATATCATGCTTAAAGTTGAAGGGTTTTTTATTGTCAGCTTTTAAGTCTCTTCACAGCTTTGTCTCTATCTCTTTCTCAGTCAAGTCTCTGTCACCCATTTTTTTTTGTGTGTATTCTCAGTGAGTCTTCTCAGTATTTAAAGCAATCCTCTTACTTCATTTTGTCTTCATTTCTCCACTTTCTATGCAAGCATCTGTTCATTGTATCTCCTTCTAACACTTCTCGGCCACATCTCTGTCAACCTTTCCACGTGTACTTTAAATGATTCTTTCTCACTCTTTACGCTGTCCTTTTAAAAGCTTTTATTTTATTCTTGTTTGAGTATCTCTTGATGGCAGTACTCAAAGTAAGGCTCACAATCAAAATGCTTATCGATCGTTTCGTCTAAATTAAAAATGAATAGATATTTCATTTAAGTTACACGCATTCTTTTGCGTTCAAAATCATTCCTTCACTATGTGACATCATTTATAACTCATAGCTTCTTAGTTTCGGCGAGTTGGTTCAGAACTTGTGTAAAAAAAAAACAGCTTTACTTATAAAAACAACGAAGGACAAACACAAAACAAAGACGGCACAAAACAAAACAAATCAAAGATCAAAATGTAGTTTTTTCCTTTGAAATTTATCAAAGTTATTGAAACGATTAGAAAGGCAATCAATGCATTAAATTGTCCCTGCTTTAACGAAGTGAAGGATATGAGGAAAATCACATTTATTTCAATTTTGACTTTTTAGCATTTTTGGACATCTTTCACTGACATCCTTAACCTCACAGAGTTTCAGACCGTAATAATGTTTAATTACGTAATCATGGCAATGACGTAAACAAGAAAATACCTAGTAAAAGGATTATCTGTTTTCACGAAGTGACGGCTTTCAGCCGTCCCATATGTTTTACCTGCGTGGCTGAGTTCCTTCACTTCGTGAAAAAAAAAAGATAAAAGAGCGCGTCTTCGATTGGAATACGTGATCGCGCACAATTAGATCAAACATCAAGTCCCATTTGTTTAACACACGTGCGGCTGAGATCCGTCACTTCGTGAAAACAAAATCACAGTGGGACCTTGAATTTTGTGTTTTCATGAAATGATGGCAATGTTTACACCTCGTTTTCTTCTAAAATATAAAAGGAATATGCAAATGATTAATAATGACCATTGTTCAGAATATGCCCTATACGACGATATAAAATTCATTCACCCTTCATACATTAAAGAGGTTGAGATTGAGGTTTGAATCTTTGAAAGCGATTTACTAAAAACTAACTTTTTTATAACTTGCGCGCTCATCCGTCACTTCGTGAAAACAGGGACGGTTAATAAACCTGTAGTTCTGCCCTCGAATAGAATGATTCTCCCTCATACATGGAGGGAACCGCGGTCTTCATCATTGTAGTCGGTTCGTCGACGATGCTTCTTTTCGCGCATATGTCATAGGAGCCATCTACTGCAGGTAAACGCTGTCGACATGGTCGAGGTATGACGCAGCAGCGCCGACAATGTATGTGCTGGTGGCTTCTCTGTTGGCTGCATTTGCCATAGCATGATTTTCCTCAACTGTATATTCACATCTATAGGTTTTCCAATTTGATGGTTTTTGCAGATGTTTATGCAAAATTCTCTCTCTCTCTCTCTGAGGAAGGTGTATTTAACTGTCCTCATGTTTTAGACAAGCAATCTCTGTTCTATTCAGAGGACCCCTTTTCGCTGCAACCCCACTGTGCTCTCGATCTCTTGCACTCACTGGCGAGTGAGAGATCAACCGACCCTGTTTCTGTGTCATCTACTGGTGGAAGTGTGTTCTTGCTGATTGGGTGTTAACGCTCTCTTTGGAGTTTGGACTCGATCTTGATACTTGACTAAAAATTGCTTGTAGCATTTCTTGAAACAGACTGCGATGCATGTGGTAATACTGAATGTAAACGCCATTCCTAATGCTAGTGCTGTGTTGATAGAGAAGTGTTCTGGTTTCATTTTTTTTTTTTCATATAGATCTTATTTAGTCCCATTCATCACTTCACTCACGACACTATTTGGCGAGGATTTAAAATCTCGAGATGTCCTAAATGTAGAAGTAGCTGCTACATGTGGTGACATAAGAGTTAATGGTGCTCCGACTGATCTCCGACGGAGATCCGACTGGGACTTCCGCTAACGATGGACAATTTCACCATTAAAGCTGTGCAAACAATAGTTGCCTCCTCGTCAACATTTATGACGTGAGTCCCTGAACCCATCTCTTCTGCATATCTCTCTCTTTTTCAATGTTTCTGTCACTTTGTATCGTGAGTTCGTATCGTTCGTACTCGAACACTGGAGTGGATCGAACTCGTCTGAGTATCTTTCATCTGAGGTTCGCACCGGCTTAATCCAATTTAGCGTTTGGTTCACGGATAATGGCTCTTTAAGATAAAATCGAACAGAAACGTTTTGACAATTGGCAGCTTCAACTGATTTTCGCCGATAATCGCACACATCACCTTCAGAACATGACGGGCTGAAAAGAGCTAGCACACAAAAACATATGGGAATGTTTGCAAAATGAGGTTGGTTATGAGGCCTTCGTACCATTTTAAAAGGCCAGAGGCGTTGCACAGTGAAATGAGGTATGAAACAAATCGTCCAAAATCTTTATTTTGCCTTCAAGTTGTTTCTATCTTGCAAGAACAAAAGTACTTTTACCAGATAGTTTAATTTTGGGTTAGAGCGTAAAAACGAATGCTTTTATATCTTATGCATGTGGAAATCTAGTTCCCTAATCTTAATCAATGCATGACTATAAAAGGCATAAGCAAGAAGATTAATAGCTACTATAAGTGAAACGTTTCACTGTGACCACAATCAGCACATTAGCCTTTCTTAGTGTAGTGTGGGACTGAAGAAGGTTCTCTAAGGAGTATCGAAGGAGTATCGAATGCACTTGAGGATATACATTGTGGTAGAACTTGACATGTAAATTAGTTTAAATTGCCCATATCTCCTGTAAGTGATTTACAATGACAGAAAATCTTGAACCCACCTCACACTTTGAATGTTTTCTGTGTTGTATATTGAAGGCAAATCTATAATAAATATCATGAAACCAAAAGTGTCTCCATTCTCTTTAGAATCGAACACTTTGCTACCAAAGTGATCATTGTCTATCTTTATGTCTAAAAAAAGGGGGTTGAAGTGATGGAGCGATGGTATCAGTATTTGAAAAGAGTTTTCGAATAATTTAATCGAGCTCAGGGGCGTCGCTTGTTGGCAAATTCAGCAAAGAGAGAGAGAGAGAGAAAGGAGAAGGAAGAGGAAGAAAAAAAAAAGGAGAAGTAAGGTGCCCAAACAGAGTCATATTCGGCATATTCGGTTGGGTATTTTGATGACGAAATAACACTGGTACCACGAAAGAGAGGGTATATTTTTCCTCGCTCGCTGCGCTCGCTCGTATAATATCTAGATACAGGATGGTCTCTGAAAGCGAATAAATTAGGCAAGAAAGGTGCCCAGATATATAATTTAGATATCTTATAGGCCCATCGTGTATTTTCATGAAGAATTATCACTTCTACCGCGATGAGCAGTATCTATATTCTTCCTCCCTCGCTGCGCTCGCTCGTATAATACTTATATACAAAATGGTTTGGGAAAGCAATGGACAGATATGATTCGGCAAGCGAGTTGACCAAATATACATGTATAATTTAGAAATCTTACATAGGCCCGTCGTGTATTTCCATGAAGAATTATTACTTCTACCATGGAAAGGAACATATATATTTTTTTCTCGCTCGTTGTTCTCGCTGATATAATATTTAGGTACAAGATGTTTGGGAAAGAAAACGAATTCGGCAAACGAGGTGACCAAATGTACAATGTACATGTCTTATAGGTCGATCTTGTATTTTGATACAGAATCATCACTTCTACCTTGAAAAGGAGAATAAAGGTCTATATTTTTCCTCGCTCGTATAATATTTAGATACAGGATGGTTGTGGAAAGCGAATGAATATTCTGCAAACAAAGTGACCAAATATATGATTCAGAAATTTTATGTGCCCATCAGGTATTTTGATGAAGAATTATCACTTCTGAAATAAAAAAGAGTATATATTCTTTTCCTGGGTCGCTGCGCTCGCTCATATAAAATTCACCAAATCTGGCTGAAATCGACTGAACTGTGTAGGAAAGACGAAGGAAAATATGATAGAGGCACACAATTGAACATGCCTAGTGGGCTTTAGACGGTTAAGTATATAGACGTTGGTCGTCGGTAATCGGTGGCATTGTGTGTCGACAATCAGTGGCCTCTACACCCCTCCCCCCCCCCCCAACTGAAAAGGGCAAGCGACGCCTCTGATCGAGCCTCTTTTTGTTTTTTTATCAAGTTAAGAGAAGCTATTTACAATGGATGCAATTACATTTAGCTATTGCCTGAAGGAAAAAAATCGAAGTCACAAATTACCCAAGTATTGGTTGATTAGTGCAGTTTGTGATTTCAGCTTTCCATGATAAAAACCCATCTTTGAAAATGAGGAAAAAAAAAGAAATAATGATCATATACAGGATATAAAATACACACATATCAATAATTCATTCTCTTTTCAACTCAAAGGCAAAATAGAAAAAAAAATACACAGCTCGTAAAAACCTGTATTCCCTTTCCTATCAATATTCTACTCCATCGTCAGGATGAACTTTACAACAAAAGTAAACTATATTTACAAAACCCGATTACAAAGAATAGTAGTAATCATGGGCGATTTATACCGGAATATTTTACGACTCTGTTTGACTGAAAGAATATAGGATCTGACTCCAAGAACTGTTTGAATTTGTTTTTTCCCCAGTCGATGAATTATGTACAGCAAAAAAAAAAAAAAAAAACATTCCGTTTCCTGTTAGCCAGCATATTAAATCTGTTCGTTGAACAACACAGATTATCGAAGAGGAAACGATATGTTTATACATTGGTTACATACATATCGAAACACTGATTATTTACTTATTTATTTATTTGCAGCCTTATTTACACAAGGTAGCTTTGTCAGTTACAAAACTGCTTTCCACAACGGCCCTGTCCACATAGTATACAATAAATGAATAATCGAATAAAAACATACAGAAAATCAATCCATTGCAAAAAAAACAACAATAGCACAAAATTAATATATTTACATATATACCCCAGAATAATACATCAGAATAAGAGGAAGTTGAAAAAACATGATCTTCCTCTTGTTTAAGCTGAATTGTTCATGTACAGATCAGTGTCACTTGCTGATCCAGTGAGAGGATCGATATTGTAGTTACCATATATAGGATCATTATTCAGGACAAATACCGCTGGGCAATTCTTTTGAGTGAGATTATTTTCAAAATATTCCTCACCAGGAGGCCTTGGATCATCGTAGTCCGACTCCAAAGACGTCATCCTCTTGGTTTTTCGGCTCATATCGGGTTGAGCATAACAGGAATCTGGATTTACTGTATGATCTGCGTGACTGCTAATCACTAAATTATTTTTGTCTGGATCGGCTAATGGTGAAGATGATGCTTTCGGGTTAAAGAGATCGTAATTACCTTGATGATCTCCTGATATGGGAAGGGCAGAAAGAAACGATTCGGAATCGGAACCCTTGATACCAGTAGTTATCAAAGTGCCTTGGACATCATCAACTGAACAATATGTGCTGTCGTGGTGTGATGCTGTAGAGGCGCCTACACCGGCATTTTTCTTTCTGACAGTTTTCTTATTACTGATATCATCACTTGTACGCTGTTTAATAGTGCTTTTATCGCAACATTTTCCATCCCGCTTTACCAAATAATGCCGCGCGGGGAGGATTGGAGGCCCGTCTGGCGGATCAGAATCAGGCGACAATGCATCCTGGTTAGCACAAAAGTTGTTCGTGTGTGATGGACCACGATTGGGAGCAGACTGAGTTAGCTCAGGTACCCTGTGAGGATGAGGAGTTTGTGTGGATAGAACAGTCATATCCATAGAATCTGCACCTGCATTATTCCATGCATTCGAAGTTTCTTGATCTAGCTCCTCTTTCAAACGGTATCGCCTTTTTCTGAAAAATGTCTGGCAACATTTTGCAAAACAACCACACAAACTGAAGGTTAGTGCTACTACTGATAGTACAGCTAATGAATTCAGTGCTATTTTATTAGGAATCAAAGGTGTTTCGGTAATGTGGTCTTTCGATGTTTTGTTACAAGAAATTCCATTGTCTTCCTCCTTCGACATGTTCGGAGAAGTGCTCTCTGGTGTATTTTCACAAGTAGTAACGACGGAGCTGTTAGCTGAAACAAAAATATTGCATTTCTGGCCTTCTTGAAACGTCACTATGCAAATGTCATGTACAATCATCCCGATATCATCATTCTCTTCCACACAAAGAAGAGCGATTTGCATATCATCGACCAAAAGTTTATCTTCTGTAATATTGATTGGAATTAGAAACTCACCCTCAGTGTACCACCATGACATGACTGTTGCATTAAAAAAATTGCAACACTCAAACACAGCAGTTCGATGGTCTGACCTTTTAGGATATGTACATATTCCTCTGGTTTTATACTTGGTACTGTTTATAACGCATTCACTTGGCAAGGCATTTTCGTTAAATATGTCCTGAAGAGCAACGTATGCAGTTAATTTATTGGATAAATTGAGATCACCTCTGAAATTCATTTCAGGCGTTTCATATTCATACACCACTTGGTTTCCAGCAAAAAGTTGAGCACGATCCCCTTTATTCACCTGCAGCCACTGACAAGACATCTGCAATTTTCCGCTTCGCTGACTGTCAAATAGTGAAGAACAGATAGGTGCCATACCTTCAATGGTTAAATTCAGCATAACAATGGTACAAAGGGATTGTGGTCCATGTTGAATTTTGACGATATGCTGTCCTGAATCGTTTTGTTCAGCAAACGCAATTAACATATCAAAACTGGTCCCGTTGATCTGGGTTAACGTATAACGACCACGATTGGAAGAAGATTCGTCCGTAGAACAATTCAGAGAACGGTTATTGAGTTTTTCACATAGAGTATGATTTCCTTTTTCCCAGACTAAGGACTGAGTATAACCAAACGGATCTTCTAGGTTAAAGCTGAGAGAAATATTTTGACCATTCACTGCGTACACTGAATGATCCTGCTGCAGGTTACACCATAAAGTTCCATCTTCAGAAGAGGTCAGTTGGACCAGAGGTATCAAAATACCAACAGCGATAAATATTTTGCTTTCCATTGTGATGCAATTTTGAGAACATTTGGTGATCCTTTGATATATTGTTACATAAGTTTTTCTAACAGTACGTGCTATTCCAGTAATGCATTATCGATATGAAGTCCTGTGACTGAAAGAAGGGACTCTTGATCCGCGTTCGCAAGAAGAAATTGGATAATGAACTGCATCGTAGCCTCTGTTTGATTTGACAGATACAGAATCCAAAGAGGAGTAGCCCCATGAAGTGTTTTTGCCATGACCACCCTCATAAATCACCACGGCCAGACAAAGCACTCACATATAGATATCAGTTGAAGGACCTAGATAGACCATGCCATTCATTGAGTAACCAAGGAAACGACTTTCGAAAGGGAGGAGCCATTGTTGAGAAATAATTTCATTGTTATTTCTTCATCGAGTGAAGGGGCTCATCATGCACATGTGATTTATATTCAAATAAATAGAGCTGCGCAGAAATGAAGTACGTGCCTGAAGAAACCAAGAACTCCTTCCAACAATTTTAAGAAAAATTGTATCGAGAGTCTCTATGATTGCTACAATGCCACTTTCGTCTGAGCGAACCATGTCCGATGATTTATATTTCCTAATTATCTTCTCAGTCAAATTTGGTAGATTACTTTCTAACCAACAAAAGGCCACAGACTCAAGTAGGTGATTCCAACTGCATTAACAGGGGCAGCGTGGTTGGTAACGTCCTATCTTTAATATCAAATTGCTTTCGGTTTTATATCTTTGGGTTTTATATTCTTGGATTGTCAAGCCACTATGATAGTCGACTATAAACCTTACCATTTTTTAGTCAACGCTTTCCTCGTAGCAGTCCGATTGTCTGTTCAAATTCTGTCCTTCAAATTTCATGAATTTATTCTCGGTCTAACAAAACCATTTGAAATACGAAGACGCTTTTACTTGAACATATACCCGATATAAACATGACATGCCTTTCTAGCGATAGATGAAATGTATGCAAATGTAGAATTAATATGCTTTAATACTAAAATATAAAACACGCACTATGTAAGCATTTAGAAAGTAAAGGACGTAGCTGAATCCCGCTTTTTATCTTTCCCTAGCTTTCAGCCTGAAAGGCCTTTTTCAAGGGTTCTACAACGGAACAAACAGAAATAAACGAAGTACAAACATAAATAAACGGTAAAGAACTTATTGATAACAATTAATGAAATTAATATACTCAAAATAAGATAAAATCAACGTTTCGAATTATTATCTGATGGGATTCAGCTACGTCCTTCACTGTCTTGAATATTTTCTTTTATTATTGCCACTATACAAGACAGGGCCAATCATGTTATTGAGTTGCGCACACCTTTCATATACATACACACGCACACGCACCCTTACACACCCCACCCCATATATATATATATATATATATATATATATATATATATATATATATATATATATACATATATTGGATGACACTGGTATGTCATCCGATGTTATTTTCATGTCCTATGTAAAAATCTTTGCTACTACTTGCATGTTGGAAATAAATTTCCATTTTCCAAAACAGGTTTTCGAGCTTGTTTTGCTCATGAAACTCTGTAGGATATCTGTTTATTATTATTATGATCATTATTGTTATCATTATTGTTATTACAATTATTATCATTATTGTTATTGTCATAATTAATATTAGTGCTATTATTACTTGTATCACACTTTTCCGAAAAGGCCCAAAACGCTTTGTCTGAATCCTACTCTTCAAAATAAACAGATAAAGCAATCGTATTTTCAAGCATTGTTCTTGCTTAAAACAAAGCCGGACCGGGCGCATTGATATACAGTTCATCACCAGTTGTAGATTCATTTGAAGGACTTGTAACGGCATTGCCATAGACATGGAAAGAATGATCGGTGTTCAGAGTAGGTGCAGGCCGATCGTTCTCCTGAACGAGAACGCTTTGAAAGAGATCCTCTCCAGTAGGCATCGGGTCATCATAATCCGACTCTAAAGATGCCTTATTCTTGGTTTTCTGGCTCATGTCAGGTTTCGCGTACAGCTCATCCAGGTCTAAAGTTGTTGAGTTGGTACCCTTCAAATCATCACTGATTGTATTCTTTCGACTCGCAGAAGGGAATGATCGATTCTTGCTCCACAATTCATGATCTTTTGCATGCGAGGGCATATCTTCGACATCATCCACTGAACAATAGGTATTATCAGGCATTGTTGTGCAAGCACTGGCTATACGTGCATTCTGCTGATGATTCATTCTCTTGACATCCTCAGGAGGGCCTTCAGAGTCATGTTTTATATCTCTCCGGTCAGTCAGTTTTGGTTGTCCAGGACATGACCATGTGGTTTCTCGTTTGAAGCAGTGCACTTCTTCTTCCATTGGTGGTTGGTGAAATACAACTCTTTGTGACCCTACGTCAACATTTTGTTGGGGTGTTTGAGTTGTAAAAGTCGTCATTAGTAGATCTCCTGCATCATCTTCTGCTGCGGGTGGACTTCTCTGAGAATCACCCGCTGTATCTCTTTTTATAAGATCGCAATGTTTCCCATGGCTATTGTACATGTAGTAGCATTTTGTGATGCAGGCACCAGTGATAAAAGCAAGCACTGATGCTGCTATTGCAGCTAATGTTAGCATGGTAACTGCATTACCGTTTGGTTTGTATGTGGGTGTTGTTCCGGATACCAACTCAGTCGAGGGAGAAGAGACATGGTTTTGGCAGATCACACTTTCTGCACCATCTTGATTATTTGAAGTTGAATTAGGACTCGTAAAATTAAAGGTAACGATTATCACTTCACATTGCTGATCTTCTCGTGAATTATCGTACTGTACCGGTTCTGGATCTCCAACACCTACTGATAGCATTGAACCGTTGTGTTTAGCAACTCTTCCCATATCCAGTCGTTCCATATTAAGTACGGTGATGTTAGAATTATGATCTTCATTCGCACAGCAAAGGGAGAAGAGGATACACTTGTCCTCTTTTGTAGTGTACTTGCGTTTAGAATAGATGGGTAATTCTTGGCCATGGCAATCGTAAAGCAGTGTGAGAGGTTTGCTTGGTTTGGGTGCACAGCATTTAAAGTCAGTCTTATATTGGGTATATTTAAGTGCATTAGATCTGACCTCAAGGAATTCACACATATCGCTCACTTTTCCGTACCTTTGCGAAACGACACACCTATGAGGTACCGCGATTTCAGCAACCAGTCTATCAAGACCAAGGCTTACACTGAATTTATGGGTCATATCGAAGGTGCCATTGGAATTCACTTCCTGAATCTGATGTTCATATAGGACTTCGCTTTCCACTTCAAATTGAGCTCGATCCCCTTCGTTCATTTGCACCCATGAACAAGACATCTGTAGTTTTCCATCACTTTTATTTAGACGAGTTGAACACATCGGCTGTGGGATATTGACGGTTAGATTCATCATCAGAGCAGTGCAAAGTGACTGTTTACCCAAGTTTACTGTGACAACATGATGTCCTGTGTCATTCTGATCTGCATAATCAATAAACAGATCAAAGGAAATGTCACTGACTTCAGTCATTCTGTACCGAGTATGAGAATAATTTCGATCACCGATGTATTCTAAAGGGCTTAGGCCTACGTTCGTTTTTACCCATGATGAATTTTCATTTGTCCACACCAATATTTGGTTGTCAAGTAAAGGATCCTTCAGATAAAACCTCTTGGAAAAATTGTGTCCAATCCAAACGTCAGTTGCTTCGTTTTGCACCGTTCCACACCAAAACGGATTATCATTACACAATGTGACATGGAAAATGAATTGCAAAGCCAACAGGGGCAGGAAAATATGCTTTTTAAAACTATTGCAACAGTGAGACATCTTTAAAAAGTTTACGCTAAAAAATTAGCTATCAAAGTGATTCAATGGTCGTAGTCTGTTCACTGACTTCACAAAAAAATCACTCGGAATTCAATCAGAATAATCAACTGCCACGACAAATAAAGAAGAAAGGTTTACGAACACTCTGAGAACACAAGTGAAATGTAATTCTTTTGCTGCTTATCAACAATGGGTTCAAAGCAGAAAAAAGTCGTGAGTAGTAAATGATTGATGGAAAGTAGAGGAATTCAATTCGGGAAATGACGCATTATACAAAAGACTGAAGGAAAGCATCCAAGCTAATAAGTAGGTGTTTCAGTGGGCGGGGCGTCATGCACTAATTTCATTTGAATATCCCCATATCAAGTAAATAGTCTCGCAGCCTCGCTAATTGAATAATTCATTTCAAAAGTATTCTGATGATACGAAAATCAGTTCATAGACGGATGGAGGGACATTTTAGGAATGGAGAAAACTTTGTATTTCTTCATTAGATACACGTCTCAATGTGTTCGCTTTATCTAGAAAAATATCGTGTCATGAACTAGAAGCTAAACCTCTTTAGGTCACAGACCAGTAATTATTTCGCCATATGACTATGTGTAAAAAAATGAGACCAAGAATATAATGACAAATCATTGCTTGGAATGAGACATTGCATACTTTTGCTACTAGTAGCTGAATCATTCCTCTAGACCTCCCGAAAATATGATGGCACATCTTTCCTGCTAGATTTCTTTCAAAAGGGTCTGCAATGCGACTCTAATGGAATTTCATCGTTTGTCGCCCGCTGTGTCAGCTTTTTGAGCCATTAATGAAAGGCTCTATGAAATTCACCTGGAACTCAATAGAGTTCTTTCAGTACTCATCTGAAGCGCTGTAAATCTTCGTAGCGACCGAACGGAAGATTTTTCTTTTTTGAATAGTCAATATATTTCAAGGCACTTTAGAAAAGTCTACACAGTCTGTTGTCCAGATCTGTTATAGCTTTCACTGATTATTTTAACATTTTGTTCCAAATTTGCGTCTAGACAATCCTTGAAAAAGGTGTGGCGGAGCCGCCTTTCATGGCAAGACACATTTTCTAATTTTGAGCTATTTTCTGCCACTGTTTCCTTTCAAAAAGATTATGTTTATCAATTCCATGAATAGTTTTGGGTATTGATTACTAAAGCACTGAAACCAAAAAGTACCATCTCCTCGTCTCCCCTTTTGAAATCTTTAAAGGTAATGTAAGTGACTGTTCCAACTTTTCCAAGAAAAGGAAAACAAAGTTTCCAAAAGTAACTTTTCTCCCTTCTGCATTCAAAAAGCATCGATAGGTGACATGGTTGGAAACTAATAATGGGTGTCATGATACACCTTAAATTCTTGCTTTCGAAATGTTAAGACACGGGACTCGCTTTTCAGCTTTGAAACCTAGAGAGGTATTTTTAATGAATTTTCATTTTCGATTCTCCACGAAAAATGAGAACATAGTTTCCAAATGTATTTATTTTTCCCTTCTGTCCTTCAAAAATATCGATATTTTTATTTTATAATGGGCATCATAATGCACAAAAAATTCTTGCTTTTGAAAGATGATTGATAAGACACTGCCTCTACCTAATCTAAGATAGTTTGGAAATCTGTTTGAACTTTTGGGACATTAAGTTACATTAAGTAATTAAAAAAAAGAAAAATCCGAACCTAAACATATCAAAATTCCAAAGACATTCTTTTCTGATGCAATCAAACTATGGAACTTCCTGCCACCAAGTATAGTCAGTAGCACTTTTTTACAGATTTTCAAACGGGGGTGCAACAAACGGGGCTTCTTTAAGCCCCTTTTTCTGTTTTTAGCCGCACATAATGATTGTAAAAAAATTGTAGTGAGCTTTTTACTTGCACTATTCATCTGCATTGGGCACTTAACAAGCATACGATAATGCCAACGGCGGTCTGTACTAAATTGGAAGAAAAAGAAAAAGAAGAAGAAGAAGAAATAATGGGTGATGGAGCCAGTAAGTAATGAAATGCCACGAAAAAAAAAAGTCCATTAAATTATCAAAATTGGTAGTTCATACTGAAAAGAGATTTGAAATGGACCTCGTGACTGATAAAGTTATCGAATAAAATCTACTACTACTACTACTACTACTACTACTACTACTACTACTACTACTACTAAGTGGGAAGTGTGGTTAAATTCCATGAAAAGCGGTACTACCGCCTGAATCGATAGAGTTGGCAAGTATGTTTTGGTAGATTTCCTTTGGAAAGAGTTAGGTTAAGGCACATTTGGGTAACCTCACGGAATCACACTCATAATAAAGTCCTTCCTCTTTATCCCACTCTCCCTCTTTCTCCCCTGCATCCACACACCCATGCCCACATTAAAGGCACACACAATAGCCCTACACACAAACACACACACCCACACAAACACTCCCACACGCACACCCACGTACCCCCACACCGTATGATAACTACACAGTGAACCCCCTACCACACTGGTTTATCTTTCTACGTGCTGTTCGTTTCCTCTATGATCTACGGTGAATGATTAATAATTATGATGTCATTTTCACAATGGCTATTTCATGAATTTAATAGTTGATTTTTAAGCAGTTGATCATTTAGGATATTGTTTTTAATAGAGAGAGAGAGAGAGGTAATTTCCTGTCATGGGCCCCCTGGTAAGAAAACAAAAGAGAAAATTACTTGTAATATCTTTTCATTACTAGCAGATGAAATAAGCATATCTGGGATCTAAAATGCAAACTTTCAGTAGTAAAAAACATAACAAAAAGATATATAAAACGATTCTTGTTCTGTCGCTACGCTCTCTCGTACAACAGTAAATGTAATGTCCCTTAACTATTAGAAAACGAGTGGCATTATGGAAAAGAGGTTATGTTTCATGTTGGTAAAAGGATTTTAATTCTCATGACAAAACAAAATGCCGCTCCTCCTAATATCACAATAAATTTTGCGTTACTCATAACGCCATAATTTACAGTATAACGAATAGCTTTCCATTGTTGATATTAAAAGAAAGTTTTCAAAACACATTGATAACCTTTGTAGCTTTATGCAAAATTACAATAATCTATCCCCCCCCCCCCCCGATTCCCCTCAAGACGATGAAAAATGGTTTTGATATGAAATAAGTATAATAACTTTTATTTTGCTCTAAAATACAAGTCCTCAGCATTCCCTCTTTTTTTACTTTTTTTCTTAATTTTTGCTCGGTCGCTACGCTCTAGTGTATACTAATGGAAACGTTTGTTCGACTTCACAACGCGCGATGAGAGGGGCAGTTGCTTATGAAATAAATATCCTGATATTAATTATTTTGCAGTCGGAAGGGTCAAGATTTTGTGCTCTAAAATGAATACGCGGTTTCAGTATTGTACAAAATGTGCATTTTTTGTCTCACTCGGACGCTATACGCCTCTTCACATTTTAATATTATTTTGCAGTGGTGCATTGGCTTTCCTATGTAAAAAGGATAGGAGCATACCTGTTTCATCCCGCGCCCTCTCAAGATAACTGCGTGCATATAATTTTGCATTATCCCAATAATGCAATTAGTGCTTCAAAATTTAGATACATGTATCCAAAATTCCCCCATAATGAATTCTCAATCGTTTGCTTTCAACATGATGAATATTCCCTCGCATTTTAAAAGAGACGGTGCTTCTTTATATTAGAATAAACCCCCATACCAAATGCGCGAGAAGGGGAGCAGGATAGTCTGATGCCTCCCTCTGTAAATAGTTGGAGATCAATCAATTTCGCCGATAACTCTCACAAGACTAAAAGCTGTAATGATTTACCTCTATAATACCGACATGATGTACACTCAAATAAAAACAGGTTTTTTTTTTTTTTTTTTCATATTCCACAGCCTTGGGTTGCCAGGTTGACATCTCACTTACATATTGAGGAGGCCTACAAAAGGCAGTGTTTCATATGCGTGTTAAACATGTTAAAGAGACCCTGTCTACTGACTACCTGAAATCTTTTGTATGCAGTCTTTAGTCAACATGAAGGCTGAGATTGATCAAGTTAGAAAATGCCCAAATATCGTCATAATTAGGTGAATGAGCAAGGTACCTTAATTTGATTTTCACAACCAATAATTGAAAAAAAAACCGAAACTTAAGATTTATAAGGTGTCAGCTCCCTCGCAAAAAAATTCCAAAATTTCTTAGTTGTTCTTTATATTTTCTTTAAAAATCTTCTTAAGCTCAAACTTTTGACTACAGGAATATACATGAAAAATGGAAAGAAATGTTCCTGTTCCATGGTGGGGAGGGCATGGTTGTATACTGTACTAAGGTTTGTTTCTTTCTAATGTTTGTCTCAAAAGAAAAGAAACGCTCTAAATCTCGCACTTTTGACTACAGAAAAAAAAATATATGAAAAAGGGAAAGGAATTTTCTTGTTCGAGGCGAGGACGGTTAGGGCTGTATATTTTGTTGTATTTTTTATGCGGGGGGCCCCATAATCCCCCCAAGGCTGCAACCCTTCAGGCGCGCATGCCTAAAGGCAATAGGTCATAAAGGCACAATCTTCTATCCTTCTTAATCTAATCTTTGGTACTTCTGACAAATTTCACATTTTTAGCCCCCTTCCATACAGAGAATTTGATTTAAGCAAATGAGCAAGTGAAAATTATTCCACAGATGCTCTAACCTGGGGGATATTCGGTATAAGTTACTTCGAATATTAGGGTGATGATTAATATCTATCGGATTCATTACATAATTTCATTTCCTTGTTATAAACTTGTAGGTTATTATGTAGAGAATCCTTTCATTATGGTTGAAAGATGGACTCTGGCTGAAGGAACATGCAAGGAGCTTTTCGCTGTTGTTGGACTCGAGTCAAAGCTGTGCGTTGCGGGTTCAGATGCACGCCATCTACGGTTGGATGTGGTCAGATCAAACTAGAGATTACAAATCTTCCATCATGATTAAATGTACAGATGTAGGAGGTTTTAGTATGTCGAACACCACTCTTGTGTACTCCCCAATGTGTCTTAATCATTTGTTAAGGATATTTTCGGGAATATTTCCAGTTCCTGCATTCTCAAACATGTTAAAGAGGTTCCATTTTCCCAGCATCTTTTAGTATTGTTTCTGCAAGATGCTACAGTATTTTTGCCTATATCATTTTGCTTGTTTGTTTGTTTGTTTTTGCTTGATCCTAGAATCACCTATGACTAATATAGCAGGTCTTCCTGCAAGCAAATGACGTCATGGGCATGGATGGGTGCAGGTAGATCTGGCCACTTCTATTAGATATGGCTTCATAATTATTCATAATTTCTTTTTAAAGAAAATTCTAATAAATCGGGTGACTTAATTTTGAATCATCAGTGATTAATTTCTGACTCTTTGTTTTATTAACTATATGGACTGATATACCTAGTTTACAGGGAAAATTTGTTGGGTCCGCGTCAGGATGTACCTGGGGAAGGTTTCTTGTGTAAGTGGATTTTCAAATTTAGGCTTTTATCTGTAAAAGGGACTGAGTTGCACACAGCCCTCATCAGTTTATATTTGTTTATTGTTTACTGTAGGGAGTGGAGTTGTTCAGTTGATTTGATCTTTCTCTTTTGTAATGACCTTCTTCTTGTCTATCCATTTCAAAAATACTTTTCCTGATGTTTTTTTTTTTTATGTGTGTGTGCTTTTGGTAGCCATTTGCCTGTGGAATATTTGTGAACTGGTCCACAACTTAAAAAAAAAAAAGACCTGGATCACCACAGTTTAATGTGTACCCTGATGTTCCCTGCCCAGTCAGAAAATCAAACTTGTCTGAAAGTATCCTCTAAATCTGGATTTAATAAATACAGATTTTACAAATTTTCTTTTTTTTTTAATATCCAATCATCCCATCGTAAGTGACAAAGGTTTTGGCCCTGAGATATGTCCATTCGTCCGTTTATGCATGCAACCACTTCATTAATGTAAACTGTGAGGTCACGAGGTCACTATACGTGTTGCAATTTACTTACGAGTAACTCTCGAAAAACGGAGGAAATTCTACATTTTGGAAAAACAGACAAGGACAAATTGTACATTTGATATAACAGTTGGAGATTATCCGTCGCGTGGATACCATATTTTTCTGCGTTAACGGAAAAGAAGCCCTGCAGGAAAGGAGGATTTGTACCAATTTAAAGCAGTGAGGAGAATGGCTACCAGAGATCAGGGAGTACATGATAATTACGCCAGAGCTGCGGCGCCGATAGCAGACTATAATCGAGGTAAGCCTGTGTTCATAAAGCATGACGATGTTCAGAAAGTGGGACGCCTCGAACCTGAGGATATGTTTAAGGCCTTAGGTACAGCGGTACCTTATCAGGATATCGCCGGCATCCAAAAGATCGGTAGGCTCTGGCGTTTGTATGTTGAAAACCAAGAAAATAGTGTCAAACTTATAACTCAAGGCCTTAAAATCCGAAATTCTGTGATGCAAGTGTTTGATAGAAACCCCTTCTTGGCGTATGAAAATGAGACCGCAACGCGGGTGCTCATTAAAGACATTCCATTGTCTGTACATGAGAGCATCATTCTGGGAGAGCTAGAAAATAAGAAATGTAAGGTACATGGGCCCATATTATATCAGAAGCTGAGAGTAGATGGGAGATTAACACAGTGTCTGACGGGAGATAGAGTGGTGTTTGTAGATCTTCCAAGCCAACCCCTCCCAAGATTTATGAAGTTTCATACCTTCAAGGCTAGAGTTTTTCATTTTGGGCAGGAGAGTGCGTCACAAGGCCCCGTTTGCTCAAATTGCCTTCAGGATGGCCATCATAAATCGCACTGTACGAATGGAAAGGTATGCCGCCTTTGTCGACAGGTAGGGCATATGCAAATCACATGCCCCTCCACAGCTGCAAGCGAGGCAAGGAAAATGCCGAGCACCTCTAATGAGCAAGCGGTTCGACGCAAAGAGAGGAATGACACCGTTCCACTACAAGGGGTTAGTGAACAGCGAGTTACGTCACGACCAAAAGCACGCAAATCGCCGTACGGTGAAAGTGAGCAGCAGGATGACGACGTCCCTGGACGTAACGGAGCGACGACATCCGCTATACCTACCCCCAAGCAGCTAAAACAGCAGGGAAATGTCGCAAACCACCTGATACAGAGGAGGATGACACCAAATTGCAATCAAAAATCACGGTGTTCTTTGAAAAATCTGTCAACTCGGAGAGAGAAGATACCACAGAAGGAGTAGAGGATGACACTTCTGATGAGATAGATAGCAGCACTAGCGAATCAGAAGCAATGCCCGAATCTCCGGAAATTGTGAAAACTTCAACAAAAGAAAAAGACAACAGAAAAAGGAAGCAAAAGGCGAAACACAAACACAAAAAGAAAAAGTGACTGTATGAGATGTGATAATGGACTGGATATTGTTGAATTTTACCCTATTAGATGAGTAAGACCCTTCGATTGTTGAGTTTAAATGTACGTGGAATGAGAGAGTATACGAAAAGGAAGAAAATTTTCAAGTTCTTTTATGATAAAAATGTCGATATAATATACTTACAAGAAACACACAGTACGATGGATACAGAAGTGTTTTGGAAGTACCAAATAAAAGGTACTGCTTATTTTAGTCATGGAACGAATAACAGCCGTGGTGTGATTATATGTTTTAAGAAAGGGTTAGAATATACGATTCATAAAACAATAATAGATAAAGACGGTAGATATATTACAATGAAGATAGAAATGCTGGGGAAAATGTTTTTGTTAACAAATGTCTACGCTCCAAATAATTATAAGGAGCAAGTGAAGTTTTGGTCTGATTTAAATCATAAATTCATTCCTTTGCTATGAATTATCAATAATGTTATACCTACAGCCAATATTCCATTCATAGTTGATCCCCTAGTTCATAATCATATTTCATAGGTCCTTAATTCTTAGGCTGATTCCCATCGCCAAAGTTATTCCTTCATTCAAAAAGGGGGATAAACTAAATGTAAACAATTATTATCGACCGATCTTCTTATTATCTTCCATTTCCAAGATCTTGGAGAAAATCATGTAATCTATTTTCGAACAGTTGCCTTCCTAAACTATTATAGTATTTTCACAAACTTTCGATTTGGTAATAGAGAAGAGCATGGTACCATTCATGCTTTATTATCTTTTGTTGAGTAGGTAGCACATGCTGTTGACAAATACTCTTTTTATTATTAATTATCTAAATTCTACAATGAATTACACAACAAAAAAATTCACTTAATCTAAAAAAAAAAAAATAAATACAAAACGAATTTTCCCTGTCCATCTCAGTCCCACCGCCTTCATGTATTCGCTGTAAGGGTTTCATTTCACAGCTCGTCAATGATTGTGTCGGGTTGATGTGTTTTTCGAATTAAGAAACATATTTCAAACGCCATACTGATAGTTTTTGTGTTTCTAAATCCCCGATATGCTCTATAAACAATTTTCAGGAATCATTTTCTTCAAAACATTAACATGTTATTTTCACTAGGAAGATGTAATTATCACCAGTAAAATGTAGTTCTCACTGAAAACTATTAACGTGGCATTAGTTAATCATTCGCGTAGCGCCATCATGCGACTTGAACGCTCTCATTTCTTTATCGCCTTTTCCCCCCACTGATTTTATTTTCGAGATAAGGATGAAATGGGATGCAGGGGAATTATTGCCTGTCGGGTAGTTGAAATATTCATGTTTCGTTTTGATCAAACGAAAACCATTTCAAGGTGCCATGAATATCAGCATAAAAGCTAAAATCCTCTGTGCAATCTAAATTGTTGAAATCGTCAAATGTCGCCTAATTTCATTTTCAGGTATCGCAATATTTTCATTTCTGTGTTTACCTTTATGTGCGAACTTGCACCCAATGATAAGACGTTTATCTTTTTTTTTTTTTCGTGTCATATTTCAAAGGAAAGGATTCTTCAAAGTCAGTTATCTAACATTCATTGGCTTTGTGAGACAGGTGCTTTGTTCTTCCGCAATGATAGTTATGTGCTCACAAATCTTGTCCAAGGGCTGATGTAATCCTTAGTTAAAATATGAATACTGATGACAGTTGAACTGGCTGCTAACGTGTAATGATGGATGTACTGTTAATCATATATTGAAGAGAACTATACTGTATTTCACACTCAATCCTGAATACGGTATCATCTACAAGAGAGTATGGTTTTCATTGATGAGACGTTTCAACTGAAATCTTACAGAAACATCCTGACCCTGCTGACCATTCAGTACTTCAGCTGATCCATATCGGTAGTTAAAGGGTAATATAAATTTGCACTGTGATATTTTACTCCTGGGCATTCCTACAGAACTAGATCTTACAAACATCACTTTTGCTTTGTAAGATCATTGTTATATAGTTCTGTAGGAATGCCCAGGAATAAAATATCACCGGACAAGCCGCTCATAGTGGAAAGTTAAATTCAATTTTACGTTCAGTTTTATTCATGACGCAATAGAGGAAAGATGATTTGTATATGAATATTGTATAGCGACGCAATATTTAGAGCATGAATTACTCGTGTATTCCGATGAAAAAGAACATTCAGTTTAAGTGAGCTTTTCGTTTGCTACGTTGCAAATTAACTCATTGAAAAGCTTCAACAGAATAAAGTGATATGCAAGAAGACGGAGGCACCAAGTTAGAAAGTGGATAAAAAAAAACACCACAGGGGAAAAGTCTCTACATTTGTATTTCGATTTCACTTGAATTAGTTGATGCTATGATGCAGTTCTGCAGTCTTCTTTGAAGCACAGGTTGTAAAGAACAAGGAGTAGTCGTTTAGTTTTTTTGTTTTTTTTGGGAAGTGTTGGGATTTATTTGAAAGCTGTATTTGCAAATGGATTTCATAGTGTGCGTTATTGCTTGATGGCATGTTCTCTTTCTCTCTAGCCCCCTCTCTTTCCCTCAAGTGCCATCTGTCCTACTCCCTCTTTCTCTCTCTCTCTCTCGCCTCTAGTCTCATCTGCCCTTTCTTCTCTCTCTTTCTTCCCTCCCTCACTATCTCTTTCTTCCCCTATTTTCTCTCGTCTCCTTCCTTGTTATCTTTCTCCCTCTCTTTTTCTGTTTCTGTTCTCTTTCTCTCTTCCCACATACTTTGCATTTCTTATTCCTGTTATTGTATGCAAATCTCTTAGCTTTTAAATTGTTTGATTGGACAAGTGATACAAACTCATTTATGTTTTCCCCCCTTTAACAGCGACATCAACAACAGCATGGTTATAACACACCAGCATTATCCCATCTTTATAGGGTGATAACCGTGGAGCGCCAGGAGTGCCAATTCTGACAGACATGAACGCTGTACAAGAACGCATTCTTCTTATTATAATCCTTATTATTATCATTATTATCAATTGTTTTCTCCGAGATCACAAAACCATTATTGTGTTTTCTTAAAAGTTTTTGATATAAACCTATCTTGTTTGTGTACGTTTTGATGGTTAAATAAATAAATTAACTGAATTGAATAAAGTAAGTTACCTTATCACCTTATATTCGTGACACAAAGAGGGGAAGCATTGTTTATTGCTTTAGCAAAAAGTTTAGGAGCATGAATTCAGTGGCTTGTGAACTTGTTCAGAACTAAATAAAATGAAATGAAATGAAATGAAATGAAATGGTCTACGACTTTTAAACTGGCACTTTATTTTTTCACCTGCTGGTTATAAAATGATATACTTAATAATGCAGTGGCTGCGAATTAACGGGATGAGGTGGAGAATTCTAGAAATAAAGTCAAGAGCAAAAAGGAAGAACCGCATGGCATAGGGTATGTGTAGGGAATTCGAGATCTTAAGCTCATTTGCATAATTAACATAAACATGAATACAAACACACACTAATATGTTTTTACCAATGTTTTCAGTAACTTCTTTTTATTCATCTAGGTACCAAAATAATGACTAACAGTTGTTTACTTAATTAGATAATAGGCTTAATGACGTCAGAGGTAAATGGTCTCTTATTACCTACCTGTGTAGGTAATAAGAGACCGCTTCATTTTCAACCTAAATCTCACGGAGTTGTTGAGTAAAATACATTGTTACTGGAAATACAAATACCAATAAAGAAGAGTTTCTTTCAAAATATGTTTGGGTTTCATCAAAGCCAAAATCTGTGGAAATTTTAACCCAAAACTAAATAACATAATGACATTCAATGCCATGGCATTGACATGATCATGTTGCCGGTACTTTTGCCTCCGGCACTTTGCATTTGATGATTTTTTAGTGCTGAACAATTGTCAGTTATAATGATAATAATAATTTCAAAAGTTACAGAAAGAAAGGCAAATGTAAAATGCCATTAAAACATCTTTTTAAAAATATCCAACCAAACTTGAGTACCATAATGCAGTGAAAAAAAGTACATATTTTCTTGTTGTTGTTGGTACTGAATTTTAAACAAATTTTACACATCTTTAACAATTAAAGGACTTGCCTGAATATTATGTTTGGTTCTTATATTAGTAAAAATTCCTTAAAAACAAACAATTAATTGAGAGGTTTTTTCAGGTCATCCAGAACAAACAATCATTAATACTCCAAAACCGTTTTCAACCCGTACCAAACATATCACTTATTTATCAGAATTTGTCTTTATTACCAATATTCTGAATATTACTTAATATTTTGCCAGTTTTTAAAACATAAAGATCCATAGCAGTAAGCTTACCCAATTTATTAATACACAGTACACGAAGAAATTATGCATGACAACAGCCGCCATATCGGTGGTCACGTATTACCTACACATATTTTTGATTGGATGTCCTTATTGAGGTTCACTTTATGTACTCCACACTGTGCACAATGGTCAATTGACCTACACAGTAGTTAACCAACTTCGTAATATTGTTATTAACACCATTTTTACAGCACATATTTTCATTATTATAATACACCACTACATTTCTTGAAAACCCAGTATTTATATCTACGGAAATTTTGACCATGACAAATTCTTATCTTGGCGCATTTGGTGAATTTTCTCGAAGAATGTGGACTTGTTGATCCAATGTCTACGTTGTATGTAAGCAGAAATGGTAACGATGATTATATATGGCGCTATAACAATGTTGTGTCCAAAGCTCCGGCAGACAGGACAGTTTCTATTCTGGCGGTCTCGTATTACTTACGGTCTCGTATTCCCTACACTTAGCCTACTCTGAATGTGATGTTCTTGATTTACTCAGATATCTTGAACAATGAGGCTCTGCCAGGGCAATATCTCGTCCAACAACTCACATCAACATCTCGTACTTCAGTTCGTCCCTCCCTACACAAATCAGTGTAAAGTTAATACGCAATAGTTTTTTTTTTTCCTATTTTTATTTTTCTTAAGTTGATATCATGGACGCTGCTTCGATTTCCAAACAATAACCGTAAAAAGCATTGTTGTTGTTCAGTTATTCAGTATCACTGGCAAGACATTACCATCGAGGTTAGAGAATGTATTTCAAAAGAAGCGTAGCATGACCAATTTCAGAGCTAAAGTGAAAGTGAAGGAATTAACCATGCAAGGTTTTATCGTATCTAACGGAGAAAGAACAGAAACAATTGATCGGCAGTGTAATTTACTAAGCTTTTAGGGGATAACACGTGATATGATCAAACAGGCCTTGGCTGGGAGAAACACACAAAATATGATATTGTTAAGAACGACTCTACATTGTTCCAGCTAAGTTTGTCAAGATGCCAAGATGACTCGTCATTCCCATATCAACTTAACTGTAAAATGAATAAAGACAGGAAATGAAAGTACATGTAAAAGTATTTCTTAAGTGTTCTTTTTGGAAACCTTAATCCGCAAGAAACAAATTATTTTTGTTCTGCTTAACTGGATATTAAGAAATTCTTATGATAGAGCTTAATTAGAACTGGGGGGTGTAGCATAAAGAGATACAATCAATCTTACGATCAATTGTAACTCTTTAGTACATGGTTTGCCATAGACTTACGATTGATATCAATCATAAGATTGTATTTTTTATGTTACAGGGCCCTGGTCTTTGCAAAGTCCTTCTTGGGATCGGTATTGATAGTCGATGCTCGTTCGTAACATTTTATGAAGCAGATTGCTATACAGACTTGACGTGTCAAAATCAGAAAGGCGAAAGCATGCACTGGAAACCACTCTAAACATGCTGAATAGTTCTACCCTGGTTGCTAATGCTCCTTATACAGGGGGAGGGGGGGGGGGGGGCGTGAGTCTTTGACATTGATAAATAACATGTCTGTGAGAGTGCGTACTCCTCCGCCCGCAATGTTCAATAAAACGAATGACTATTTAGTAAAAGGAAAAAAGTAGTGTTAACGTACAAACCGTCAGCATCATTCTGTAGATTCATCGACAGTGTTACAAGCGTTGATACCGCAGTGATTGTCTATATTGAGAACAGACGGGTTATGTACACCACACGTTAAAAGCTGACTGCTAGGACACAGATCTTCTTCTTGATTCGTGGGGTCTTCATGATGAACTTCGGAAGAAGTAACCCTTGCCCTGTCAAACATACCTTTGTCTAATCCAGGACTAGGAGGGAGGGACTGATCTGATAGGTCGGTTTGTTTCCAGGTCTTTCTGCTCATATCAGGTTTGGCATACAGTAGTGGGCAATGCTACGTTGTTCAATGACATTTTTCTCAGGATTGGATTTATACATGGAGACGATGCGCTTCCAGCCGGAGTTCCAACATCGTGTGCAGCAAGAGTCGTGGTAACCGAATGATTGGATGGGTCGTGCAGCTGTATTCAATACAGCCGGTTCGTCGACGATGTTTCCTTTCTCATGTATGTCACTGATGTCATCAACTGAATAGTACGTGCTGTTAAGACATGATGCAGCTGCGCCGATGTCTGAGCTGCAAGCTCGTCTGTAGGCCGGGCTTTTCATGGAATCCATATGTTTTTTCCTCAACAACATCTTCACAACTTGGTTTCCCAGTTTCATGTGTTTTTGCAAATGTTGTCCTTGTGTACCCTTCCCCGTCGCTGAGTAAGGTCATGCGTGCTTTCCTCATGTTCTGGGTAGAGATCTCTGGTTTATTTAGAGGACATCTGTTAAAGGTAGTCCCACGGTGCTTTGGAGCTGTGGCATTCACCTGTGCGCGGGATGATAAGGCTTCAACTGACTATCTGCGTCATGTACGGATCGAAGTGTGCTCATGCTAACTGCGTGTGAACGGTAACTTTGGACTCGATATTGATACCTGACCAAAATTGCTCGTAGCATTTCTTGAAACAGATTCCAATGCAGGTTGTAATGCTGCTTGTCAATGCTATTCCCAATGTTAGTTCTACGTACGTACATGTATACCAAGAGGGGGTTTTGTTTAATCACTTTCCCTTTTACGTCGTCCTTCTCAGTCGCATTCATCACTCCACTCACGACACAATTTGGGTAAGATTCATGATATTGAGATGTCAGAAGAGTAGAAGTAGTTCCTGCTGTATTTGACGTAAGAGTTCGTAATGCCGCGACTTGAGCATTGACTATGTTGAAGGTAATCGTTTTACAGCGTACGTTGTCTGTAGCATTGTTAAATTGGTGGTGGGTCTCATCAGTTTCAGCTGAAATTGAGATACTGTACCATCCTTTATCAAGACGTACCGTTGTTATGCGATCCAGTTTAATCAGTGAGTGCTCTGTATCTTCTCCACAAAGAAAAAACTACATTCTCAGCATCTGGAGTGAAAAGAGGTTTTGTGTTTGTGGTACCAATTTGTAACATATCGCTATGGGTATTGTACCACCAAGTAAAAGGAATGCTTCCGGGTGTGACGCAACAAGTGAAAGTTATAGTTTCATCTTGATCATTCTGGACGATGTAATTTTCAGTGGGAGTAAAAGTACAGGCCTTGCTAACTTGCTTGGCACTCTCCTTTCATTAACTACGTTTTCGATACTTCATGCTGAATTCATTAGGTAATGTATAATGAGATTCCAGATCCGTCATAGTCATCTGATGTTCATACAGAACCCGGTTTCCCGCTAGAAAATGAGGCAGATCGCAATCGTTGCCTTTCAGCATTTCACATGTCGTCTGTAAACTTTGATATCTTCTGATAAAATGTGAAGTGCAACTGGGACCTCCATCAACGATGGACAATTTAAATATGAAAGCTGTACAGATAACAGCTGTTTCCTCAACAACTGTGATATAATAAATTCCTGAATCCCTCTCTTCTGCAAGGTCAATGATAATGTGAAATTCCCTTTGGTTGGATGCTTTCCTTAAACTGTATCTTGAGTATCTGGTATCCTTGTTACTCGAGCACTCTTGTGTAGTGCACTCATTGGAGCAGCTCTCGAGGAAGGATGGCACTGGCTTAATCCAGTTAAGAGTCTGGTTTACTGATAAATTAGGTTCTTTAAGGTAGAAATAAATTGATAAAATTTTGATATTTGACAGCTTCAACTCCTTTCCACCTGTAATCACATACAGCATATTGCGAAGAGCTCTGGTTGAAAAGAGCTTGCACGCATAAAATGAAAGCTAATTTTTCCAAAGGAGTTTGCTACTCGTTCGCAATATTTTTTGAAGGACCAAAGCAGATATCCTGTGAAATAGACCGTGAAAACAATTCCTGCCAAATCTTGAAGACAGGGGACCAACCTGAATCTGACATGAGCAAATAAGTCCTGCCTGATGGTTGAATGTGCACGTAGGAAATGAACTCAGCTATTTTCAGCATGTAACAATGCATAAACTCAAATTATTGCGTGACTGAAACAAAAAGAACGTGGTTTGTTAGAATGACACTTAATAAATTGATTACGTTTCATTGTGAAGATTCTTGATTCTTCTCTTTGGAGACTAAAGGAGGCGCTCTAGAAAGAGTCTCTATTACTCTTGAGGTAATACATCATTTAGTGGTCAGTTTGAAGTGTCTGAGATCTATTTCTTTAACTGATTTACAAAACAGAAAGTAGTCAACATCATTACACATCAAGTGTAGGGTTCTTCATGTAGTATAGTGAAGGCAAATCCAACAAATCTTTTTCAGGAATCAGAATGTAGCTACCAGATTAGTCAATTCATCCCATAAGATCACCCCAAGAATCATACAAAGAAAACAAAACAAACAAAAACAAAATAAAAAAGTGGGGGAAAATAAAGTCGCAACGCATCTTATAGAATTCATTGCTTAATTCCTCTTTGAAAACGAAAGAAGATGTGATCATACAGATAGTATTTTGCACATCTTTACATTAATGATTCTTTCTCTTTTTAATTCAAAAGGGAAAATGATTAGCACTTCAGAGAACTGCAATAGTTTTAAATCAAATATTGCTCTATCGTTAGCCTCAACTTTACAACAGAATTAAACCTCGTGCACACTCACTGGTTACATAGAATACCTTAAATAATGAACTGAACATAGCATTTGCCATAAATTTGCCTAACCACAAGAGTGTAAATCCAACTTGTCAGGGACCTTTGCAATTTGTTATTGTCAGTAGAGCTACCGCAATAGAGCACTTCTCTAACTGTCTGCGAAAATTAACCTGTGGGAACTAAAATTGGTTTGATTAACGACACAGAACAGGGTCATTCATAATCATGCAGATTAACATCATCTGTTGATCCAGTAGTAAAGCTGGTAATTTAGTTATCGTAAATATGATCACTGTGCAGGACAGATTCGTCGAGGAAATCTTTCTATAATAGTGAGGATGCTTTGAAAGTATTCCTCTCCGGGGGTTTTGTTTCACCATAATCGGACTCCAAAGACTTTAGATATTGGTGAAACGGAATTATTGCATTTCTGCACTTCTTGAGCTTGTACTTTCAAAATGTTATGTACAATCATTTTGGGATGATTACCTTCTTACCCACCAAAGAGGTCGATTGCCTAACATCGGCAAAAAAAAGGTATCTTCTTTAACATCGAGTGGAAGCAGATTACCACCGGGGGGGGGGGGGGGGGGGGGAGTAATCCGGTAGTGTAAAAATGTAGTACACATAGTGTTCACATTCCATTCGTAATACCCCTGTCGTTGGAAACACTTCACTCGCTATAGGCATGAATTTTTCATCAAAAGCGTTTTTGATTTTGATTCCCTGCGACAATTTGTGCGCGATCCCCTTTGTTCACCTGCATCCATTGGCAAGACATCTGTAGCTTTCCGCTTTCTCGTATGAATAGTGCAGAACAGATGGGTACTTTGTTTCAAGTTTCAAGTTCAGGTTTTATTTCCAACATAACACGAGACATGAAATATATTCTCTTTTTTACCCCCCCCCCCCAAAAAAAAAAAAAAAAAAAAAATCGTAAAATAACATACATTATTTTTCTCTTCTTTAACATCAATACAAAAACAAACAAACAAACAAAATAGATGTTTGCTTGACACAATGTATTACTATACTTTAAATGGTTAAATTTAGCATTACAATGGTACAAATTGAAGGTTATTCTTGTTGACTTTAAACGACATGCTTTCCCGAACACAATAAACATCTCAAACCGGGTCCCGTTGATCTGGCTTCATGTGTAATGATCAGGATTGGGAGACATATAACATTCCAAAGAACAGTTGTTTATTTTTATACAAAACTATCCCCCATTTCTTTCAGTAAACATGGTAAAGCGACTGAGTATAACCAAACGCATCTTCGTGTTAACATGGTTAAAGTTAGAGAAATACTAGTATTCTGATCGTTCACTGCGGGTATGCAATGTAACATTTCTTCTTTTTTTTCTAATTGAGTACTAAAAGCTAACGTTTTATAACGAGACTTATGTTTGATTGACACGACTGGAGTAATGAAAGCACAGACACAACCCGGCGCCAAAGCAAGAAATCTTATTCCACGGCAACCCTTTCCCTCACGAGAGCAGACCAAGACCTCATAGACAGCTCTTGATTGAAGGACCTAGATGGAAAATGCCATTAAGTAGGTAGCCAAGGAAATGACTTTCAAAATGGGAGGAGCCTACATTTTGGAAGTAAATACAACACTTTTGTCCACAAGTAAAGTACTAAGCTAATCACGTGTGGTTAAGGTTTGAAAGGAAAGAATTTGCACAAAATGGAGTCTGATGAAACCGAGAACTATTTCAGACAATATAAAATTTGTATCATAAAAATCAAAATTGCTCGTATGCCAGTTTTGTCTAATTTTTTTACTGCCTGACCAACAAAAGGCCTCCGATTTTGGTGATTTTGAGTACCTTTTCAATGCGAATGTGGTTGAAATTGAAGTATCTTTTCAAATTACTATCGGTTTCATACTTGCTATAGTCGCTTGTGCAGTCCACCATTTTCACTTTACTTATTTTTCATATTAATTACAACATCTAATCTGTTTTTCAGTCCTTCACTTTTCACGAAATATCATCAATCCAACAACAGAACAAATTATATTTGGTTACGCGTGGAAGGTATCTTATATGTATATAGGCATGGCTAGTTTGGAAAAGGGATCATCTAACATGATGTATGACATCCTTTAATCAATTAGCTAAGTAAAATATTAAATAAAGTATTTTTTTCCTGATACCGATAAGGCCGTAAAAATGCTATCAATAAACCTACGCTACTTAAGTATTAATGTTATGTTCCATTACGAAGAGGGAGAAAGAGAGAGAGGGAGAGAAAGAGGGAGAGGGAGAGATAACGAGAAAATGAAAAATAAAGCTTTATCGAGCAGCCAACTTATCGCTAATGATGCTCTGTCGGCAAGTCAGAACATTTTGTATCAAATTTGTTCTCCAAGGAAACGCAATCACATTTTGAAGAACTGTTCTTGTTCAGATCAAAGCCGAAGTAGCTGTATTGATATACAATTCACCATCATTTGTCAATTCATCGGTAAGACTTCCTACGGCGTTGCCGTAGACATGGTAGGCATGATGGATGTTCAGAGTAGATGTACGCGGGTCGTTCTCCTGAACGAGAATACTCTGAAAGAAATCATTTCCAGGAGGCCTTGGGTCATCATACTCTGACTCTAAAGATGTCTTATTCTTTGTTTTCTGGCTCATGTCTGGTTTTGCATATAGCCCCTCTAGGTCTGGGGTTGGTGAGCTGGAACCCTTCAGATCATCTCTGCTCGCCTTCTGTCGACTTGAAGAGTTGCAAGACTTGTTCTTGCTGCATGATTCGTGATTGTTTGCTTTCGAATGCATAATTTCGACATCTTCCACTGAACAATACGTACTATGAGGCTTTGGCGTGCCACCACTAGCTGAACGTTCGATGTGCTGAGTATTGCTTTTCTTTGCACCCTCAAGACGATGTCCAGAGTCATGTTTTACCATTTCTCGCCGCAGAGGGAGAGTTGGTGGTCCAGAAAGTTGCCCCACGGTACCTTGTCTGAAGCACAGCACTGCCTCGTCTGATGGTTGATTAAAAACAGGTCCTTGAGATCTAACATCACCATGTTGCTGTGGTGATTGATGTGTGAAGGTCGTCATTGGTAGAGCTTCTGCACTATCATCAGCTGTTGCAGATGGACCTCTCTGAGGATCACCCGGTGTACTTCTCACAATATAGTGAGGCTTGCCAGAGATATTGTACGTGTAGTAGAATTTCGTTATGAAAGCACCAACTATGAAAGCAAGAACTGATGCTGCTATTGCAACCGCTGCCATCATGATATTTTGGTGTTTTGTCCAAAGAGATGTAGTCATTTTGCTCGAAACCGTCCCACAGTTTTGGGTTTCCACGCTTTCTGTAAAGATGCCAACTTGATTATTTGATGTCCAATCAAGATATCTAAAATTCAATGTAGAGACTGTACACTGTTCATCTTCGCTTGATGTACCATTAGAACGTCTCTGGTCTTTATCGCTTACCAACAAAGTTGAATCCCCGTTTTTGACAAAATTTTTGATATCTAGACTTTCCATTTTAAGAATGGAGATCTCTGAATGATTTCCCTTCTCGCCGCAAAGAAAAAAGATGATACAATTGTTCACTCCTGCACTGTAATTTTGTTTAGAATCAATGGGTAATTCTTTGCCATAGCAATCGTAAAGTAGTGGGAGAGGTTTGCTTGGTTTGGTGGCGCAGCATTCAAAGTCAACAGTTTCATTATGGATATATTCTGATGGATAAGATCTGACCACGTGGAATTCACACATATCTCTCACTTTTCCGTTCCTTTGAGAAACAACACACCTAGAAGGTACCGTGATTTCATCAACGAGTCTATCAAGATTAATGTTAACACTGAATTTATGGGTCATATCGAAGGTACCTTCGAAATTCACTTCTGGAATCTGATGTTCATATATGACTTCGCTTTCCACTTGAAAGTAAGCTCGATCCCCTTCATTCATTTGCACCCATGAACAAGACATCTGTAATTTACCTCTATCCTTATTGAGACGAGTTGAACATATCGATTCTGGATTTTTGACGGTTAAATTCATAATGAAAGCAGTGCAGATTTCCTGTCTACCGTTATTAACAGTTACAACATGGTTACCAGAATCATTTTCTTCGGTGTAATCAATAAACAAGTCATAAGTAAAGTTGCTGGATGCAATCAATCTGTAACGGCCTTGTTTAAAATCTCCATCACCGTTATATTCCAAAGATCTGTTTTGTCGTTTTACCCACTTTGACCGTCCCTTTGTCCACACTAGCGTGTAGCTGTGAAGTAAGCCACCCTCCAGATAGAACCCACTGGAAACATTTTGTCCACTCCAAGCGTCAGTTGCGTCATCTTGCTCCTTGCCGCACCAGTGCAGATCATTACCACACAATGCGACATGGAAAATGAATGGCAAAAGAGAAAGCAGAGGGAAAAGGTTCCTTTTAAAATTACAACGATATTGAGACATCTTGGAAGAGTTCGTGGGCAATATTTTCAATATGAAATCTTTGAATTGTCCAAACTTGCAACTTGACTTTAAAAAATGTTACGCATAAAACATACAGATGTTTCCACATTCATTGTATGCCGAAAAAGGCTCACAAACAGCTACAAACATAAGGAATCAAGAAGGGCATAGAAATGAAATTCCTTTTCCACTTACCCACGCTGACTCGAAGGAGACAAAGAACTAGAATAGTAAATGATCGATAGAAAAGCTGATAAGTGAAACTTGAATAATTTTGCGGGAATTACGCATTGTACTATAGGCTAATAAAGGAATGCAGTCTTCTGAGGGCGGAGCTGAGCGGAGCGTGAAACAGCATAACTGAAGTACTTTCGTTGATACTTTCGCCAAAACACTTAAACGATATCAAACTATCAACATGATCAAGGTGATGTAAAATGACTTCAGAGATAAATGGAGTGACGCGTTAATGTATTTGTTAACTGGATATTATTTACATGTCCTACCCGGCTACTATATATCTTCATAACGAATGATGATAAATGGAATGCCATGAAACTTAAGCCGGCTAATGTTGCCCTATACTGTCTCGCGCTGACTCAGTTTGTCTTGCTCTTTGAAGTTGTTGGTCGTTCTTTTCATTCCTTTGTCCATTCGGAATTGATGCCATTCTTCATGTTCTTGCTAACGTTATCCCAAGGATCGCTGTATAAATGCGGAGGGGCGTTTATTATAACCCTAACAGCTTTCTTTTGCAGCAGGGCAATTTTGTCGATTATGTATTTATTTTGTTTCCCCCAGGCCATCATTCCATATATTAGGCAATAATAATGAAAGTGTGTCGTCCTGGGAATAAAAAATTCAGCTTAAATATGAGGGCGCTATCTTCTTCTACATGGTATCTCAGGCAAGGTCGCTCCTGGTAATACACCTCCCAAAGAGACAGATCAGCAAATATTCATTCCTCATTGATACATATTCATATACACACGTATATACATCCAATTCAAAAAGTGGGGGGGGGGGGGGGGGAATGCATCCCCAAATCCCCCCGGCTTTCTACGCCCCTATGATATAGCCTTCTATATTCGTTTTTATTTTTTTTTCATAGAAAATGCTAAAATCAATAATGTAATCATTATTGTAGGTAGCTCACTCATGCCATCTGACACAAATCCTGGCCAACTTAGTTCCAGTTGAGGAACAACTTGGCGCTTATTCCGTAGCTTTGTGCCTGTCCAACAACGCAACATTTGCTATACTGAACCCAATTAGAACTGAGCTCACCTAGTGTACCTAGATAAAGAGAGTAGTGACATAGACGTCCTATTTCTGTGAAACAAAATGGCGCTCGAATTCTTTGTATTTAAAATAGCCAGGTGCTCATCGGAATTTAATAGAAATTTTGCGTAACAGTGGAAACAAAATGGCGTTCAAATCAGGGGTTGTCGCAACTCTGTCTATAAAGGGACTCTAAGCTCACCATCAGCATAGCGCCATCACATGGTTGGAATACTCTCAATTTTTTGACGCAACGAGGATTGTTGCGTATTAATTGTTTATGTATATACATGTATGCTTTTTATCGAATTGTATATGCATTCGTTCCTTTATGTATTTTCACTTGTATACAGAGCCCATTAAAGGATCAATAAACGTTATCGAAGGGCTATCCTGCTTAAAGAAGGCTTACTGAATTTGTGATTTTTAATCTGATTATTGTCAATTGCTTTGAGGATGTGCAGTGTCATGGTATCGTCGAAAGTTTGGACATGTCTTTTAGGCACACCCCCTCCCCCGCAAATATACCTGTCGTCATGTGCGTCCTGAAAATCGTCATAAACTAAACATTCCTCCGTCACGTTGAGGTTTTGCAGAGTTTTTGCACTGATGTGTGAATGGTAGCCACTGAGAAGACTTGGTAGTTTCTTTTTTTTTTAAATCTGACGCTTGTATTGATGTGTGATAAGGTCACCGGCGTAAATCCTTTTTGAGGAGTGTGGGATGATCGAAATTCCCCACCCCCCCCCAAAAAAAAAAAAAAAATTCTATCGCAAACTCACACACAAGTAAACACACTCTCACCCATCCACAAGCGCACCCATGGTTGGACCTTCTAATGCCATCTCTGGTTTTCAATAACATTCCAAGTAGGAATCTTACTTTTACGACGTTTATGATAGATTTATCAAAAAATTCAACAACTGATTAAAATATTATTTCTTCTTCGAAAAGTGTGAGTGTGTGTTAGGGTGGGTGTGCTATTTTTGTACACGCCACCCCCTCTCTACAAATGTGGGGATATATATATATATATATATATATATATATATATATATATATATATATATAGCGACCCATCCCCCCCCCCCCCGATCTATAGCGCAGAAATGGACACGGTAAAGGAAAAATAAATAAATGTTTGTTTTCTTTTGGTTGGTCTATTCAGCCAAGTAGAACACTAAATTTCACACTGTTTCCCAAAACAAACGAGATATCGTCGTGTAATTGCTGGAAAAAGTGTGATCTTTAACCGATTAAAAAATGCCCCCGTATCAAGATTGGTACTGAGAGAAACTACAGACCTTCATCTTTATTGTCAGGTAAGTGTTTGACTCAAAATAAAGTTTCGCACAGTTCAAGAGAGTTCAAGATTTCAAGAGTCTATTTTTCATTTCCTTTAAAAAATATTAAGATAAAATAAAATAGCTAATTTTGAACAAAAAAATCAAACATACATAAGTATTCGTAATTTTTTTGTACAATGACAGAATACGTTTAAATAATTTGAAATATGAAGCAAAACCAATACAAAAGAATATATACACTATAGACCAATCCCACAACGCAAGAGAGCAGCAGACTGTTCGACACTTTTCGACGTACTGCGGTGGGTGCTCCAACTTTTATAGTACACAAGTCAATAGTGCGTTATGTTTTTTTCTTTCTATTTTTGTCTATTTTGACCAATATAGGCCTATGCAGCTTTCTTTAAATATTTGCAATGAGAAATTATCAGGGAAGTTTAAAAGTTGGAAGCTAACACAGTGCGAAATTCACTTGCTTTTGACTCATGAAGCCTGTTTGTGTGAGAAGCTGTACTCCGTACACAGGTTTCCGTAAGCATTGTGAAGGAATTCGTCGCCAGTGGGTAACAACATCAACAGAAAGGACTTTGAAGTCAAGGAACATCATTATGTACCTTGGCCTAAAATTGAATGAGTGAAAACATGAATTTGTAAACAGGGTAAGACTGAGGGCTAATGACTAAACTAAGTAGAAAAACCATCGAAAATACATAAGTACATCATACCTTCACACCCTATTAACTAACACACACTCTCTTCCTCTCCCCTTTTCTCTCTCATCTCAGCCTTCCTTATTATACCTCTCTTTCTCTCTCCCCTCTTTCTCTCTTATTTATATCCTTTGTTTTTCTCTCTTATTCCTATTTATTCCTGCATGCAATTTGCTTAGCCTTTCTATTTAAAAAAAAAATATTATTGCAGAAGCAATGAAGCAACTATATTCATAATTTGTTTATTGGGAATGTTTAATATACACAATTCATATTAGTGTTTTAGTCAGCTTTTTAGCTCTTAGAAGCAATGGCTTTTATCCCTCAATATCATTGAATATTTTGGTGTATCATTTTAATGTATTTTTGCACAAGTTTGTATCACTAAATTAAAATGAATTTGTCGGTCAAAACAGGTTTCTTCCTACTTCTTTTGCCCTGACCGGATAATAAAAAGATCTTAAAGGTGCTTTCACACATGATGCGACAGTGTGGTACCACACTGTGGCGCTACACTGTTTCGTCTTCACACATGATAGGACTTTGTGTCACCACATATGCTAATGAACGCGCATTAACGCGTCAACTCTCAATAAGAGAGCATATTGTCAAAGCTTGCCCAAGCAATCTCTTGGCACCAATTTTTGCGCTAACTTTTTAGAAATTTAATTGGTGCGCATCTTTTTTGTATTAGGCAGCAAACAAAAGTGTATCCTGCCTCGGCGACATGATTTTGTAGCCCTATACCCCATAGGCTTGTACACAAAAAAGTGTGGTGACACAGCTTGTTACGTCACTGTCGCACCATGTGTGAAAGCACCTTAAGGATGTTTTGAGGCTTGTATCGTTTTCATATTTATCATGCTTGAAAACATGGGGAAAGTGACGTACTGGTTCTTCAGTGCAAACAGTATATAATTCAGTTGGCATTTCATTGTTTAAAACTTAATTTGCCTGCTATTCGGTCGCAACCTCCCAAGAAAAATCCTCCTTTGTAAAACGTTGTAATTATTTACAGATTCCCAATGTCACATTTGGAATTTTAACAACATAAACATGAAAGCTCATTTGCTATCAAAAACGATTTCCAGATTCTTCATGGTGCAATTATGGTATGAATGCCCTGGAATATCTGTCATGTGTCCAAAGCACCCCTATTCCCTCCCTCAAGAACCAGGTAATATGTGGGTATATTCTAATTTATACATTTTGTTATACAGGAGTGTAGAATATTAGTTACTATGTGATTCTATAAGAATGATTACACTCTTCTTGTGCTGCTCTTTTACCTTCAAAAAATTATTCAACGACGTATAAATGGGCGTAATGTTTCTTAACATTTAGAAACTCTGTCTATCATCACTGGTCCTAGGAAAAAAGAGTATATGCTGGCTTCCGTCTTGCAGGCCGGTTGGAAGGAGGGGGGGGGGGGATAATTTTGCATTATTACTATCATCTTTCGAGTCCTCAGACACGTAAATGTTATCACATGCCGTATACCCCCCCCCCCCCCATTTGTATACTGACAGCAATAGTTTATGCCCTGTCTACCAGTGGCGACAAATGGAACGAGGCACATTTTTTTTTCCAAGGGGAGGGGGACAAAATCGTGTATGTCACTCGATAACACCATAACTTACAGTCTAACGAATAGCTTTCTGGTGCTGCGAAATGCAAGTTTTCAACAATCAATGGTCGAAGTTTTGTTGCTTTCTGCTAAGTTTTCAATAGTCTAATTGCCCCCTCAGTGAGGGTCCCCAGGAAGACAATACAAAATGATTTTGATGTAAAAGGGAAGCAAAATGTTAAAGCTTTCTTTTTCTCTAAAATACAAGGCCTCAATTTTTACATTCTTATTAGGGACAAATTCTCTACTTCTTTAAAGTTCAAAGAGGTGACACTGCAAAAACTATTTCTTCACAATCGGTTCCTACGTTTCTATGCATGTTAGTAGAAGCTTTGTTTGTTGTTGTTAAAACCCTCTCTATGGAATTGGCAGAGTTCAGATAAACACTTCCCTCTGTAAATTGAGTGGGACAAATTATTCTCTCAAGACAAAACAGGTTTAATAATGATGTGCATCTGTCCATGTGTCATGGGAATGTCTTCATTTCTTTTATACACAAGCCTTTTTAGTCACGTTAACCGACGTCGTATCTGAGGGATTTTCTGTAAGAAAACGCAAATGCTATGATGCTAACGCCATGGGCTAGAGTTGAGACTACAAGCATCGTTAGGAGCCGAATACAACAGCTTGCTTTTGATCTTTTCCGATGGAACAAACTTGTACTGTCAGATTGTAGGAAATTTACATGTTCCATTCTTGAAACACCTGTCACTTGAAACTGCACACACACACTAGCAATTATCCTTTCGTCAGTAATTTGGTCAAAATCAAAGTATGCATTGAATTTGTTCGATAAAACAAGACCATGCATCTCTGAAGCTCATCTGAGGCCATTTATATTCCTACAGCACCTAATGTCCCACTACAAGTTGAGCATGATCCCCTTCGTTCACCTGCACCCATGAACAAGGCACCTGCAATTTCCCTCTTTCTCAACAATGTGAAGCAGATTTTACTGATTGTCTTTGATTAAGTTTAGATGTTCTAGTAAACTGATAGATGAATAGATAAATAGACAGATAGATAAATATGTATGTATGTATGTATATGACGCTGGTATGCCGACATTTACTGTTTTTGGAAGCTCTGCGTATAATCCTCCTACCTTTTGTTTCGAGAATTAAAGTTATTTTCCATTTTCCAAAACGCGTATTTTATAACGTACTGTAGAAAATGTTGTTTTCAACCTTACTCTCCAAGGGCAACTAGATCACATTTCAAGCTCAGATTAAAACCGAACCAGGTGTGTTGATATATAATTCACCATCTCCTATTGATTCATGAGTAGGATTTGCTGCGGCGTTTCCGTAGACGTGGTAGGCATGATGAGTGTCCAGGGTAAGAAAAGGCCGATCGGTTTCCTGTACGAGAATGCTCTGAAAGAACTCTTCTCCAGGAGGCCTTGGGTCATCATAATCCGACTCCAAAGATGTCTTATTCTTGGTTTTCTGGCTCATGTCAGGTTTCGCGTATAGCGCGTCTAGGTCTGGAGCTGGGTAGCGGGTAGCTGTGAAATCATCTTTGACTGCCCTGTTTTTACTTGAAGATGGGCAAGACTGAACATTGTTGTACGATTCTAGATTTGTTGCTTTTGAAGGCATATTTTCGACATCATCCACTGAACAATATAAAGTAGATTTACTATCCGGTGTGCCAGCAATTGTTGTATGTGCATTTTGCTGACCATTGCTTCTCATGACATCCTCGGTACGGCCTCCAGAGTTATGCATAATCATTTCTCGTCGCAAAGGGAGGGTTGGTGGTCCAGAATGCACTTTCGTTCCTGACGGGGGCTGCTTAAAGACAGACCTGTGGGAACCGGCATCCCCACCTTCTTGGGGTGTTTGAGTTGAGAAGGACGTCATTGCTAGGACTTCCGCACCATCATCTTCTGTTGTCGATGGTCCTCTCTGTGGATCAACCGCTATATGCCCCCTCACAAGAATTTGATGTTTTCCAGAGATATTATACGTGTAGTAGCATTTCGTGATGCACGCTCCAACAAAAAAAGCAAGCACTGATGATGCTGCAGCCACTGCTATCAGGATATATTGTTGTATTACATCTGTAGACGTCATGCTCGGAACTTTTTCAGTCACGTAAGAAGATACACAGTTTTTGTACATCGCACTTTCTGTAGAGGTATCACCTTGATAATTTTCTGTCCAATCAAGACATGTAAAGTTCACCGTCGTAATTTTACAAAGTTGATCTTCAGAAGTATGATTTAGTACGTGTACCAGTATAGTTGAACCTTCGCATTTATCAAATGTCCTCATATCTAGATTTTCCATCTTAAGAATAGAGATCTCTGAATGATTGCCCTTCGCTCCGCAGAGGAAAAGGAGGACGCAATTGTCCTCTCTCTTAGTGTAATTCCGTCTAGATCTGATGGGCAATTCTTCACCATCACCGTCATAAAGTAGGGAGAGTGGTTCTTTCGGCTTAGTGACGCAACACTCGAATTCTACATTTCCAGTATGAGTATATTCAACATGTTCAAATGATTTGGGAGTGACCAAGGGAAAGTCGCACGTTTCTTCTTCTTTTCTTTTCCTTTGAGAAACGATACACTTACTGGGTACACTGATTTCATTAGCCAGTGTATCAAGATCAACGCTTACGCTGAATCGATGTTTCATATTGAAGCTACCATTGAAATTGAGTTCTGGAATCTGATGTTCATACAGGACCTTGCTTTCCATTTCAAAGTAAGCTCGATCCCCGTCATTTATTTGTACCCATTCACAAGACATCTGTAGTTTTCCATCTTTCCTATGAAGACGAGTTGAACATGTCGGTTCTGGAGTTTCGACGGTTAAATTCAGTTCTAGAGCAAGGCAGAGTAACTGTGTACCCTGGTTAACAGTTACAACGTGGTGTCCTGAGTCATTTTCTTGTGCATAATCAATAAACAGGTCATAAGTAACGTTGTTGACTTCAGTCAATCTGTAACGGCCTTGATCAAAGTCTCCATCACCGTTGTATTCCAAAGGTCTGCCTCGTCGTTTTACCCACTTTGACCCTCCCTTTGTCCATAACAGCGTTTGGGTATCAAGCACTGGATCATTCAGATAGAACCGCTTGGAAAAATTTTGTCCACTCCAAACGTCAATTGCTTCGTCTTTCACCTTGCCACACCCAAACGGATTACGTTCCGACAAAGCAAAGGTGAAAATTAATAATTGTAAAATAATCAGTAGAAATAAAGATTGCTGTCTAAAACCGTCACAATGTCGGGACATCTTAAATGAGTTCACGGGCAATATCTAGATATCAAAATCTGTTCGTTGTTTCTTGTTTTAATGACGAAATTTCTTCCTTCTCTTCACAAAAATGTCACTCAGATGACAGGCAAACGCATAAGAAGCTCTCATTCCAAATGCACGGTATACATGGTATACTGAAAAAAAAAAGGTTCAGTAACATTTACACATAAGAAATCAAGTTTGCGTAGAAGTCACAGTTCTTTTTCCAGTTACCCAAAACGAATTCGAAAGAGAAGAAGGGTCTCGAATAGTGAAACGATTGATAGCGAAATGATAAGCGTAGCGGGAATACATTATTGCGGAAGTGGCCCATTATGCGAAATGTTGACAAAGGAATGCAACCAAACAGAATAATTAGCAGGCGATCCAGAGGGCGGAGCTACATGAAGTAATTTTAATCCTAGATCGTTATACCAGTTGAACCACACCCTCTCCAAAAGCCTCATTGGATGAATGGTATCAAAGCTATTTGGAGGCTACTTGATATCATTCACAGGTTATACCTATTCTTCTATTCGAACTTTTGACTTCATAATGAATAATTCAGTAGTTCAATAGTTCAAAAGTTTATTTTCCATTTGCAACAAACAAATTTAACAAATTTAAAAAGAAATCGAACATACATAAACATTCAAAAATTACTGTTCAATAACATAACACATTAACGTAATCTGAATTATGAAACAAACAAATCTACGTAAATACAATAGACATTACTCGTGTGGAAATGATCTTTTTCCCAATTCTTAATGGATAACAATGTCTGTCAACATCTGAGCTACTAAAAGAACTTTTTTTGTAGAAGCAATTTTAACCCCTGTTTTCCACATCTACTCGTTCCTGACAAGGCAAGCACTATCTGCTACTTTTGCTTATCTCTGATGTACATCCGGCAAATCTTTATTTTGAACATCATTGATAATTGTAATTGATCAGAAAATATTCATCATACATGTTATAGGTATGATATAAGAGGGAGGAAATGGACATTGCGCCACTAGAATAAATATATACTTATGCTTTTCATTATATTTCAAAATTTGATGGGATTCACAAAATATGTAATGGTATATATGTAAATAATCATGTCTGAGTGATGCACGTCTGTTAAAATCTCATTCAACAACAAGAGCAGCAGCAGCAGCAACAACAACAACAGCAACAACGGTCGTGGAAG
>JAPZVO010001729.1:0-14269 GCA_029962745.1 Echinometra lucunter | reverse complement strand
ATCCGCTCACTGTACAGCCTGCCTGCAATCTAATTTCTACACAGTTTTGTTTTAAAATTTGTCACATTTACAATATACACACATTATCAGAGCTTATTCTTGGTTGTTTTGTTTTCACTCCTGCATTTTTTAACGTAAAATCTTCTTTAAGGAATAGATCAAACTGAAATGAGACAAGTGACTCAGTCATATATATCAACAAACAAACTTTCCAAATCTAAAAATTTCATCTAAAAAATTAATTGAATTATTAACAGGTTTTTTTCCTGCAATCAAGTTCATGACAGAAAAATTTATTGTCGTAATTCAAATGTTGCAAAGCATGAAAGTATTGCTTACTATGAATCATGAAATAGCCCAAAGTTTCTGATCCAAACTTTCTTTTTTTTTTACAATAATTATAGGTACCAGCTCTGAGCAGCATTTTCAAACTGAAAATTCTTTCATCTTAAATCATGTCTGGAAGCATATCAGAAATAAAGTGCATCTTGCGATATGAAGAACTGACAATAATATATTTATTAAAAAAAGCTATGGATTGTTTTCAAAAGAAAACACCTGCATGAGGCAATAAAGTTAGAAAAAAAGAAAGGAAATTCAAACTGTAAATTATGGCACAAAATATGCAATTTCTCCCCACAGGGAAATGCAGGGGGCAACCTATTATTCTCATAATCATTAGAACATGATCAATTTCAGTGGTGGAGAATTATCCCTGCGGTCAATACGCAGCACCTGTCGGACATCCATAACAGATTGTGCTAAATTCTTGCTGGACTGTTTTCATACCTCCAACTTTCTGACCAAGAAAGAGAGCTGTATATGACTAATATGTATCAAGAAAATCCTACACAAATTGCTGAATTTTGCAAAATAATATAAGTGTACAAATTGAGTCATTTTTAGGGGATAAGGTGGAATAACTTTTTTAAAAAGACCAAGATAAGCATATTTAATCAAAAACCTTATTCCTTTGTAATACATGCCTATCAAACACTGATTATAAATCAGCAGATAAGGGTATTATGAAGGCATTCATATGGTCAAGGAAGATGGCAAGCAATAGAATGAGATACAGGGATGGAAGGTATTAGATTAACCATGGACTGTGGATTGACAGAAGGTGAGAATAGAAAGGGAGGGGATGATGGAGCATTTAATATAGAGAGTGAAAAAGAGAGATAGAATAAGGGTAAATACTTAGGAAAATATCAAGAGGAATAGAAAATGACAAGGCTAATTCCCACACAGTAATGAATTTCACAATCCCTTTTCAAAGGTGCAGCACTGTCCGAAGTTTATTGAGCAAAAGGGTCCTCCTACAAATTTCCCATATCTGAAACATTTTTGCAAGACAAATGAATGTAATATAATATCTATTTCTAAACATAAATGTAACACATTATCAAATTATGATTTCAGTGTGGCTGAAATCCAAGTTACCAGGAACTAAATAAAACAGTGACATGAGGTTTTTCTGATGGCAGTAATTGAAAATCAGTTCAGATTTCTGCAATTTACGAGCAACATTTCATATATGATGGTATGCATGATATACCAGATGGCAGACCAGGTTATAAACATCCTTTGAAATGCATCACAATAATTGTTTAAACAGAGTCTCAAGTTACATCCTGCCTAGATACCCAATCTGCCCTGATTGTTCCATATTTTCAATTCTGCTGGTTACTCAAATATTGGATTGCTCTTAGTGCCCAGTCACTATGAGGGCCATTTTACACTGCTCCTCTTTGAATGGGTAGGATAACTGTTGAAAGATGGCTCAAACCTATTTCACAGATCCACAATAATTAAAAATTAAATCACCAGAGAAGCAATTAACCCGATCCAAAATAAAAGTAGACTTTCCATAAAAGTCTACAAAAATCACCAATATTTTGGGAATTCAAGTGTCACAATTCCTTAATTTTTTGATGCATACTGCGCAGAAATACAAATTTTATTGAACTAAGAACTGGTCAAGTTTTAACATAATTCAGTCTTAAAGTGTAACATAATGGGTATTGCATATCCATCAAGTGGATTTTTATCGCACTACAGCAGCCTAGCATCAACTGTGATTTTTATCACACTTCAACAGCCAAGCATCTACTGTGATTTTTATCACACTTCAACAGCCAAGCATCTACTGTGATTTTTATCACACTACAGCAGCCTAGCATCAACTGTGATTTTTATCACACTTCAACAGCTTAGCATCTACTGTGATTTTTATCGCACTTCAACAGCCAAGCATCTACTGTGATTTTTATCACACTTCAACAGCTTAGCATCAACTGTGATTTTTATCACACTTCAACAGCTTAGCATCTACTGTGATTTTTATCGCACTTCAACAGCCAAGCATCTACTGCGATTTTTATCACACTTCAGTAGCCTAGCATCAACTGTGATTTTTATCACACTTCAAGAGCCTAGCATCTACTGTGATTTTTATCGCACTTCAACAGCCAAGCATCTACTGTGATTTTTATCACACTTCACCAGCCTAGCATCAACTGTGATTTTATCGCACTTCAGCAGCCAAGCATCTACTGTGATTTTTATCACACTTCACCAGCCTAGCATCAACTGTGATTTTTATCACACTTCAGCAGCCTAGCATCAACTGCACATGATTTTTATCGCACTTCAACAGCCAAGCATCTACTGTGATTTTTATCACACTTCACCAGCCTAGCATCAACTGTGATTTTATCGCACTTCAACAGCCAAGCATCTACTGTGATTTTTATCACACTTCACCAGCCTAGCATCAACTGTGATTTTTATCACACTTCAGCAGCCTAGCATCAACTGTGATTTTTATCGCACTTCAACAGCCTAGCATCAACTGTGATTTTTATCACACTTCAAGAGCCTAGCATCAAGCATGATTTTTATCACACTTCAAGCAGCTTAGCATCAAGCGCACGCACATCATTTGTTTTCAAGCAAATGCAGCCCAGTGGCTGTGGCGACGGGGACAATCTGCACAAGATTCAGGGATGAAACATTTGTGAGTTTGAGAAAATTTCTGGCCAAAATCAATATGATTTTCATCACATTACAAAAAATCGGAACGCCAAGAGGACATTACAATTTATTAGAATATATTTACCTGATTATACCATATTTTAGAGTCATTTTGAACTTGATTATGGACTTCTCACATACCCTGACACTTGGCTGCCTCTGCTGATCTATGCACTGCATGCACGAAGAGAATGTGCACGTGTTACATTCCGGTGCCTTATTTGCCAGCAAGGACAGGGGCGAGGACTTATGACTTTGGGTCCTCTCCATGGGACCTTGTTGGTAATGAGAATTGATGCCTTAATTACCTAAGGGCACTCACGCAGCGTTTCAAACCAGGATAGGCAGATATAATAACATCTATGATAGACTAAGTATATCGAGCAGGACTAGACTACATACAACCATTATCTAGTTACAACAATACAATGACATTGATGTTGCATGGGATACATCATTAAAATTTGTTCAAACTCTGATCTCATTAAGGAGAAGCATCGCCCAGTCATTTGTTACAGGAAACAGCTTCAATAAAGCCAACATAAAACAAAACAAAATTGACTTAACTCACCAAATTCACCCATTTCAACATGAAATAAAAATCTGTGTAATTCTGGAAACATCTCAAGTTCTTCACAGTTCAGTCAGTATCAAGTGTTGTTCCTTCTTCCTTCCAATGATACAGTGACCATTGACCCATTCTATGCTGGCATGCCATTATGTTGAGAAAGTGCATGACCACAGAGGTCAGACAGGTCAGAGGTAATCTAAACATTGTTCACCACACTTGATACTGTGAATATTGCATGCAGTGTTGTACAACCCAGCAGGTTAAAGCAGCATATACAATGGGAACAGAAATAATTATGAATTTACCTGTATATGTATGTTATTTTGCTGCTTTGTATAGTTTGTAGCAGTTGCATATCAACCTTTAGATAGATGATGTGGATTTTTAAAAAAAGGTGTAGATCCCCAAGGCCATAAAATAATGGTGAACTAACAGGATATAGTAAGAATTAAGGAAGATTTAAAAAATTGATTTGCATGGAATGCCATTACAGAATTCACAATTAAGATAAACAAATTGAAGAAATGAATTGCAGAAAATAATGAATAATATCAGATGATGGGAGAAAAGAAGAAACACAGTAAAAAATGGATAGCAAGAACTAATGATATATGTAACAATGTTAAAAAATGACTGTTAAAAGAAAACATGGATGGTAAAGGATAACCCAAATGAATTTTGTTCATGAAAGAAAAGATATGATTACTTTACATGCATCTCTGACATTATGAATCTAGAAAGAGATCAAGACAAAATAGAATGAAAAAAGCATACAAGCATGAAAATGGTTATAACCTTACAAAAAATAGAAAAGATTTTCATTTGCATGTTGGTTGCAAAGTTCTGCTAAATAATACCCACAGCAGCAAAAAAAGACATAGTAACATATAGGTACTCTCTTATTTCTGTTGCCATTGTATGGTTTCCTTTAAGATGACCTTCTGGCTGTGTTTCTTCAGTAAATTTCATCTAAAATTTCAAAATCATTTTAAAGTTGAAATTTTAATGTGAAGGCCTTTTAAAGTGTTATACACCCCTCTTTATGAAAAAGAACGAATGAGAAGAAAAGAAAAACAATGTTATTTGTTATTAAGTTATCCACTTTTCTATTTTGACAGTGACTATCTGAATAGCAATTAATGGTAATTGTAACAAACTTTTGACAAACTCCTGTTTAGTGCACTTTGATGCTATGTAGTTTCTTTTTGAAAAAGACCATGAAGTAAGACCTTCATAAATTTGTGGTCATCTTTGTAACGATGGCAAAAAGAAAAATCCATTCATTATTTCAAAGTTGTACTTCACTATTCATTGTGCTTTTGTTAGACACAAGCATGTTACGACCGTTACCCTTTTCCAATCATGCCTTGTAGGATATTTCAGTGTATATACAGCATGTTTGTACAATTGATATTGATATGGCACAGACATTTCTTCAGCTGATTTATAACTTTGTCGCTGGTTTACTGAAGGAAAAACCTGCTCAGAAGATCATTCTGTAAGAATAGATCACAATTTTTGATATATTTTTTTTTAAAAACAGCCCAATAGACTGTAGGCCTACTGATGAGAAACAGAAATAACATAATAAACAGAATCAATGCAAGATTCCTTTGCATTTTACATGAAGAATGAAAACTGAAGTGGGTACATTTACTGTAGAAACACCCTGGGTTGTACAAGGCAGCTGTATGCAATATTCTAAATGTACATGTATCTGCAATACACCTTCAAGTGTGGTGAGCAATGTTTAGATTACCTCTGACCTGTCTGACCTCTGTGGTCATGCACTTTCTCAACATCATGGCATGCCAGCAGAGAGTGGGTCAATGGTCACTGTATCATTGGAAGGAAGAATGAACAACGCTTGATACTGATTGAACTGTGAAGAACTTGAGATGTTTCCAGAATTACACAGATTTTTATTTCATGTTGAAATGGGTAAGAATTTTGTGAGTTAAATGACTTTTGTTTTCTCTTCTGCAGGTCTTTGCTGCCTCTATTCATGTTATTGATAATAGGGCCTACATTGTAGGTATTTTCTGAGGCTAAACTAAACAACCCTAAACCAGGGAGAAGTGAGTTTTTAAACCTCACATCTCCCTGCCTAAACTAAAGACTAAGCAATTCTTCTGGATAATGAAAAAGGCTAAATATTAGGATAATCAATATGAACCGAGAGTTTGAACACAATTTTCATGCCAAAAAACCTAAATGTCATCATATTGCTGTAACTAGGTAATGGTTATCAAATATAGTCTTGTTCAGTGTATTCAGTGTATTAAGTGGTAGTAGCATAATGTTACTGGTCAATTAGATTTAACCCATTCCACTTTAGAAATGACTTTCCATCAAAGTCTAAAAAATTGTTCAATATTTCAATGTTTTTGCAGTCTCATTTTAGCCATTTTAAGGAGGTGGATGGACAGAAATCCATTCAGAAAAAAACAGAAAAATAGTACACAAGTTTTATGGATTTCACAAAGGTTCATTAAAAAGCAAACCTGCCTGCCACCAAGGTTTGCTTTTTAGCAAACCTGCCAGCTTCCAAGGTTCACTTTTTAGTGAACCTGCCAGCCTGCAAGATTTGATTTTTAGCAAACCTGCCAGCCGCCAAGGTTCGCCCTGCCAGCCACCCAGGTTCGCTTTTTAGCAAACCTGCTAGCCTCCAAGGTTTGCTTTTTGCCGAACCTGCCAGCCTCCAAGGTTTGCTTTTCAACCAACCTGACAATAGCCTCCAAGAATCGCTTTTCAGGGAACCTGACAACAGCCTGCAAGGTTCGCTCTTTAGCGAACCTGCAGGTAAGCATGTTACTTCTGGTTAACATGTATGTATTCTGCATTGAGACAGGTCAATGTGATTTGCAGGCATATGTAAGTGCTTTCTTTCCACAGTACACTGTTATAGTGGTATTTTATATTTGCTTGTGAATTAGTTACTTTCTTGCAAATACATGGAACACTTGATACAGACTGCATACATGGTATCTGTTATTAGATCTGTTACCGGTGCCCAAAGGGATGGTAGAATACTGTAAATAAGTAAGAAGAAACAACAATCAGTCACTTGGCTGTTGGGCATCACAAGTAAGAATGATTTATTCCAATAACGGCATCTGACCACGATAACACTGTAATCAAGAATAGACTTTATCTATCAATCTCTCATTATGACAACAGAAATATTAACAAATGATAACCCTTATGAATTCTATCCTACATAATCTTCACTAACATCAAGTAAAAACAGTCTAATAAGATAATTATCATTTGGTTGCAATTATATACAATACCTAAATATTCTACAGTCATTGCAAAACTATTCTGATTTTACGTAACAAAACAAAACCAAAATACAAGCCAAAGATTCTAAATCATCATATCTGAAACTCTTTTACTGTTGAGATGATCCCTGAAACCCTAGGACTATTATATACAAGTCCTGCCTAATGCATCTAAAAATCAAGCAAGTCTTCTGTTCTGACATTTCTTAGTCGATCCCTTACACAATATTCTATAAACTAAGTCTTCTACTCTCGGATATATACTTAGGCACTGTACAACCCTAATCATTGTATTATCCTTATCACTGTAACTACTTTCTCCTAGTATGCAATGGCTTAACCCTACACCACCCTATTACTGCCAGTGACTGGCTGATCCCCAAAGTAAACAAAACCTCCAGTAGCCAAGGCAACTGGCCTGCAAGGTTCAAGACCATTACATAACACCAGGGAGGAGGAAGGAGACCTCCCAAATACATGTAGAACAAAGGACTCTGTTTTACTACATACTACATCCATGCACTATATGTATATGAACTATTCTAGCCCTGTGTCAAATCTATCTGAACTACATGTATATTACTGCATTCAAGTTCGGAGGTGCATGTACATGTATTGGTTAAACTATTAATTTTTCTATATACAATATTAGCAATTTCTGTCTTTCCAATCTAGAGTACACAAAGATATCAAACAGAATATGTGTATCCAAAATACTTATACTTTTAACTCCTAGTCACCTTTCCCAAAGTTATAAGAAACAGTAAGAAATGTGTCATTTGTACTGTGCAGAGATCGGCAGCAACAGCCGAAAGTCAGGGTATGTGACAAGTCCATGATCAAGTTCAAAATGACTTTAAAATATGTTTTGATCAAGTAATTATTTTCTAATATATTACATTGTCCTCTCGGCTTTCAAATGTGTGATTATGTGGTGAAAATCATTTTGATTTTGGCCAGAAATGTTCTCAAACTCACAAATGTTTCATCCATGAATCTTGCGCAGATCGTCCCCCTCGCCGCCGACTCTGCCGCTGCCACCGGCTCAATTTGTTTGCACACAAATGAATATGTGCGCGCGTTCCGGTCCCCTATTCTCCGGGTTTGCCTAGCCTTCTTTTAGTATTACAGTTATTTTAGATTGTGGGTTTATCTGCACAAGGAATAATTATGGAACAAATGTAAAATAAAATATATCTTTCTTACCTGTAAATAAGTAAGAAGAAACAACAATCAGTCACTTGGCTGTTGGGCATCACAAGTAAGAATAATGACCAAAGCTGGTGACTGAGCTGCTCTAAAGAAAGTTTGGAATTAGTCCACTATACCTAGGGGTGAGAGGTGTCTTCCTGTTGTAGGGGTTATGTAATTCAATGAGTATTGTATACCTGCTGTACTGTACAAAAATTAGAGGGGTACCCAATTTCAGAGGGGCCTCACAGATTCATGCCCACCACATGACTTGTTGATGCATCTCGGAGCCTGCCTCGCTGTACAGTGGCCCAGTCCCCAGGAATCTATGTTCACTTTTTAGCTACGAAAAAACGTGAATAATTGTATGTAGGCATGTGCATAAAGACATGGATGACAAGAAACAATGCAATGATTTTTGATATACTTTTTCATGAAATGTATAAAATGAAAATTAGATTTATTTATATATTCCTTCAGTGATATTTTCATTTTCCTTATGCAGATTCAAGTGATCATTTGCTTTCCAATATGCCTTGTGAAAACTGGTGTAACTTGGATGTGAAAATAAAAACATCAACTGCGTGTTTCTAACAAAAATGGGCAGCTGAGAACAATTGCCTTTCTTGTATATAGCTCAAGTGTTTTGCTGAGATTTCTCTGCCATCTTTAAATTTTATGCTACTGCCCTGTAGATAATTCTAATCATATACATACTTTTTGTATATTAAAGACGAGTTGAACTGCATTGGTGTCCATCCCTATGTGCTTAAACACTTTGAGCATACATTTGGCTGTCAAGTACATTCCAAAAAGTATATACTGTCTAATTATCAGAACTCAAAAAGTGAAAGGATGCACTTGCTTACCATGAGCTCAGTGATCTCCATTTTGTCATTTCTTTTGACATTCTACACCATTGAAAGGATTCAGTTAGTCCTTCCACTTCAGCAATCTTGTGTCTCATTGCTTTAGCCTGTACTTCTTTTTCTCTTTCTATCTCTTCAGTTCTGCTTCCTTTCTTAACATAGCAGTGGCTGACTGACCATTGTAAGCAAGCTCAAATATGCTCAATTTCACCCCATGTCAGATGATACATACACCTATCCCACATGTAGCTGGATTCCTGCTACATCTGAGTTGGTGGGATGATCTACATGTAAGTCTTGAATAAAAAGTTCCTGCATTTCCTATTCTTACAGAGGATAACCAGGAGGATTACTCTCTTGTGCTGCCATGTTTGCATAATAGTTTATTTTAAGAGGATAAGTAAACAGACATGATGTACATGAAAAGTGCAACTTTGCCTTAATCTCAGATTGACTGTTCAAAATAAGGGGAGGAGTAAAATGTTCACATACATTAGAGCTCCATAGTCATCCCAACACTCTTTTCGCCACTGTTATCTACTTCTGTACATTCCAACTAGAAAAACTTCTGTAGATTGATTTAGAAGAATTCAACAGAATTTACAATGAGTCAAGATGAAATGAATTGTTTTGTAACACTGATGAAGTGACACATACATGTAGTGGTTAAACTAGAAATGTTGGTACAAGGTAACATACTTGAATTAGGGCAGTTACACTTATATACATGTACATCGAACAAATGCGTTTACTCTCGTTCTAGGTACTGGCATCAAAATTTATTGAACAGTACTGTTTTCATGTTGTACCTTTCAGGATATTGATGAAGCAAAGCTGATGGAAACTTCAAAGAAGATGAGTAAACAAAAATGTGGTTGGGATATCTGAGTGGAGTGATACACAGTGCAGAGCAACTTTGTCAAATTTTCAGATAGGCCTTTTTCTGCATTGATGTTTTAAACAAATCACCACAAATACACATGCGTGTATATTTTATTGCAAAACGGGTACTAATGAAGCATTGATTTCAGATCACTATAGATTAGCAACTGTGAACCTCGGTTTACAATGAAGACTAGTTTCACAAGAAGGGAGTTAACCTCAGTTGCAGTTTATTGTCATTCATTTTCTATTTCTATCATTTGAGCAGGTACAAAAACTTTAAAGATACGGAAAATATGTCAGAGGAGTTACAATGTATGACTTTTCGCACAGGAGTGTGCTCCACTTATGAAACAGCAGCATAATTCAGTACTGATAGTTTGAGCTGCAGGGTTTTTTTTTTTTTTTGGGGGGGGGGGGAGGAGTAGGGGTACTTTAAAAACATAATGAGGAAGCAATTTAAGAAAGAATTTAAGTATACATGCACAAGTTCTGACCTGAGACACTGTGTAATGGAATGTCATGAGAGGGAATGTAATTTGTAGGGACACATATAGGCCTAATAACTAGAGCATGTAGAATGAATAAATAACCAGTACCTGTGAAGACCTGGTTTGACCTTGGGCAGTGTGGCTTACATGTACATAGACATTCAGAGGTTTAATTTGTTGCAGATATGATATGTAACAATCACAGAACTTTGGATTTTAAAGCCCAACTGCAGTTTTCATCAGCTTTGCTTCATCAATATCCTGAAAGGTACAACATGAAAACAGTACTGTTCAATAAATTTTGATACCAGTACCTAGAACGAGAGTAAACGCATTTGTTCGATGTACATGTATATACATGTAAGTGTAATTGCCCTAATTCAAGTATGTTAGCTTGTACCAACATTTCTAGTTTAACCACTACATGTATGTGTCACTTCATCAGTGTTACAAAACACTTCATCATCTTGACTCACTGTTGATTCTGTTGCATTCTTCTGATCTAAATCAATGTACAGAAGTTTTTTTTTTCTAGTTGCAATGCACAGAAGTAGATAACAGTGGTGAAAAGAATGTTGGGATGACTATGGAGCTCCAGTGTATGTGAACACTTTACTCCTCCCCTTATTTTGAACAGTCAATCTGAGATTAAGGCAAAGTTGCACTTTCCATGTACATCATGTTTGTTTACTTATCCTCTTAAAATAAACTATTATGCAAACATGGCAGCACAAGAGAGTAATCCTCCTGGTTATCCTCTGTAAGAATAGGAAATGCAGGAACTTTGTATTCAAGACTTACATGTAGATCATCCCACCAACTCAGATGTAGCAGGAATCCAGCTACATGTGGGATAGGTGTATGTATCATCTGACATGGGGTGAAATTGAGCATATTTGAGCTTGCTTACAATGGTCAGTCAGCCACTGCTATGTTAGGAAAGGAAGCAGAACTGAAGAGATAGAAAGAGAAAAAGAAGAAGTACAGGCTAAAGGAATGAGAAACAAGATTGCTGAAGTGGAAGGACTGACTGAATCCTTTCAATGGGAGTAGAAAGTTAAAAAGAAATGACAAAATGGAGATCACTGAGCTCATGGTAAGCAACTGCATCCTTTCACTTTTTGAGTTCTGATAATTAGAGAGTATATATTTTGTGGAATGTACTTGTCAGCCAAATGTATGCTCAAAGTGTTTAAGCACATAGGGATGGACACCAATGCAGTTCAACTCGTCTTTGATATACAAAAAGTATGTATATGATTAGAATTATCTACAGGGCAGTAGCATAAAATTTAAAGGTGGCAGAGAAATCTCAGCAAAACACTGAGCTATATACAAGAAAGGCAATTGTTCTCAGCTGCCCTTTTTTGCTAGAAACACGCAGTTGATGTTTTATTTTCATATCCAAGTTATACCATTTTCACAAGGCTTATTGGAAAGCAATGATCACTTGAATCTGCATAAGGAAAATGAAAATATCACTGCAGGGATACATGTAGATAAATAAATCTAATTTTCATTTTATATATTTCATGAAAAAGAATATCAAAACATTGCATTGTTTGTTGTCATTTATGTCTTTATGCACATTCCCACATACAGTTATTCATCTTTGTTTCTTAGCTAAAAAGTTAACATGGATTCCCGGAGACTGGGCCACTGTACAGCAAGGCAGGCTCGGAGATACATCAACAAGTCATATGGTGGTCATGGATCTAGATGGGGGAAAGATTCCACAATTACTTTTCCTTGTGTCAAATCAATAACAGATACATGTATGCAGTCTGTATCAAGTGTTCTATGCATTTGCAAGAAAGTACAAGTAACTAATTAAGCAATATAAAATACAACTATTAATGTATACTGTGGAAAGAAAGCACTTTCATACATATGCCTGCAAATAACACTGACCTGTCTCAGTGCAGAACACATACATGTTAACATCCCAAAGCAACATGCTTACCTGCAGGTTTGCTTTCAGGTTCGCTGAAAAGCGATTCTTGGAAGCTGTTGTCAGTTTGGCGGAAAAGCAAACCTTGGAGGCTGGCAGGTTCGCCAAAAAGCGAACCTTGGAGGCTGGCAGGTTCGCTAAAAAGCAAATCTTGGAGGCTGGCAAGTTCACTGGGTGGCTGGCAGGTTCGCTAAAAAGCGAACTTTGGTGGCAAGCAGGTTCGCTAAAAAGCGAATCTTGGAGGCTGGCATGTTCGTTTTTTTAGCGAACCTTGGAGGCTGGCAGTTTCGCTAAAAAGCTAACCTTGGAGGCCGGCAGGTTCGCTAAAAAGCAAACCGTTATGGCAGGCAGGTTTGCTAAAAAATGAACCTCTATTAAATCCACTGAACTTTACATTTTTCTATTTCTTAAATGGATTTCTGTTCATCCACCTCCATAAAATGGCTAAAATGAGACTGCAAAAACATTAAAATATTGAACAAATATTTAGACTTTGATGGAAAGTCTATTTCTAAAGTGGAATGGGTTATTTAGAGTCTGTGCCTGCAGACTACATCTACAGTGTATTTGGCATTGAAATTTGTCTCATATTGTACAGTGTGTATCAATGTGTATATATAATATATATATATATATATATATATTTACATGTGAGACAATTGAGAGAATATTAGCGTAGCATGAATGAAAGTTCCCCAGAGCTGTCCTACCATTTTGGAAATTTTTGCAAAGGTTGAAAAAATGTCTCCGCCGGGAATCGAACGCGGGCCTTTGGCTATGAACGCCAATGCCTTAACCACTAGACCACGGAGACGGGCCAGTGGTTTCGGCGACTCCAAATTCGCTTAACCGACAGATTGACAAATCTTCAACCCTCACTAATTAATTCCTTTGTTGGTGGCAAATGAGTTTCGAACAATGACCTGCCGCACACCTCGGCTGGATCCAAGCGAATGATTTGGGATACATGTATATGTTGGAATAATTAACATGCCACCAACAAAGGAATTAATTAGTGAGGGTTGAAGATTTGTCAATCTGTCGGTTAAGCGAATTTGGTTTTGGTTTAGTAAAAGCCAAAAAAATCATGCTTGATGCTAGTATGTTGAAGTGTGATAAAAATCACAGTTTATGCAAATCATGCTTAATGCTAGGCTGCAGAAGTGTGATAAAAATCACGCTTGATGCTAGGCTGTTAGAGTGCGATAAAAATCACAGTTGATGCTAGGCTGTTGAAGTGCGATAAAAATCACAGTTGATGCTAGGCTGCTGAAGTGTGATAAAAATCATCTTTGATGCTAGGCTGTTGAAATGTGATAAAAATCACAGTTGATGCTAGGCTGTTGAAGTGTGATAAAAATCACACTTGATGCTAGGCTGTTGAAGTGTGACAAAAATCACAGTTGATGCTAGGCTGTTGAAGTGTGATAAAAATCACAGTTGATGCTAAGCTGCGGAGGTGTGATAAAAATCACAGTTGATGCTAGGCTGCTGAAGTGTGATAAAAATCACAGTTGATGCTAGGCTGTTGAAGTGTGATAAAAATCACAGTTGATGCTAGGCTGTTGAAGTGTGATGAAAATCACAGTTGATGTTAGGCTGCTGAAGTGTGATAAAAATCACGCTTGATGCTAGGCTGTTGAAGTGCGATAAAAAATCACAGTTGATGCTAGGCTGCTGAAGTGTGATAAAAATCACAGTTGATGCTAGGCTGCTGAAGTGTGATAAAAATCACAGTTGATGCTAGGCTGTTGAAGTGTGATAAAAATCACAGTTGATGCTAGGCTGCTGAAGTGCGATAAAAATCACGCTTGACGGATATGCTTATCCCATTATATTGCACTTTAAGACTGAATTCTGTTAAACCTTGACAAGTTCTTAGTTAAATATATTTGGTATTTCTGCGCAGTATGCGTCAAAAAATGAAGGAATTAGGACATTTGAATTCCCAAAATATTGTTGATTTTTGTAGACTTTTATGGAAAGTCTACTTT
>JAPZVO010001728.1:0-14299 GCA_029962745.1 Echinometra lucunter | reverse complement strand
TGCATTATTGAAAAGAAAAGAGGCACTTTAAAAGGGCACTTATCAGCAGTGTTGGGTCCGAGACAGTCTCAGACGAGACAGAGACCGAGACCGAGACAATGATCCCCGAGACAGAGACTGAGACCGAGACACTTGTGTCCAGAACAGCCGAGACCAAGACCGAGACCGAGACCGAGACGAGACACGAGACACACAATCACTGTCTCTAGACATGTCTCGAGACCGAGACATAAGACAACCCAAACACTGTAAATGCTAAAGGCGGAGGGGGGGGGGGGGGGGGTTGCTTACAGATGTGGGACTTTTGCCATTTTTGTAACATAGTCGTTGGGCGCCCAGCCGCGAATTTTTTTTTTCCGTACATGGAAACGCAAATCCTCCTTGTGCACATGTTCGTGGACTTGTTTCTTGCTGGACCTTTCCATGGACAATGCACGCAATCCCATAGACTGTCACGTACGACTCTTTTACGATGGTTAGTAGTCTTTGCGCGCAGACCCTATCGCTGATACTTGTTGCGTTCGCGCAGGCACTGATTTTTCTCTCCTTCCCCTATATGCTCACTCTCTCTCTCTCTCTCTCTCACCAATGTGCTCGCACTATCTCTGTCACTCTGTATTAGTATTACCAGTACTTATTTCAAATGTTCTGCTGAGGGCCAGAAAGCCATTAACTCAAAGCACAACAAATAAGCAATACAAATTCACGGGTCTGTTGTTATTGGACAAATAGTTGTCACACGAATCTGTATTTTTAATGATTTGTTCGCTGTATCACATTCAGATAAAAGGCTCATGTGGGCAGTCGTGTATTTCCATACAAGGACTGAATGATGATCATAAAAAAATATTTGATACAGTTGAGGATCTAGATCTAATCATTACAAGCAATTGTTTGGGTATTGATTTTCTCCTTTTTTAAAATATTACATAATATGGTTCGCACCGTTTGTCTTTTACTGAGAGATAAGATACAAACTCTTAAAATACACAGATGTTTATCGATCGAAATAAATTAGGTATAACAAAACGAAAATGTATAACACTATTAAGGTGAAGTAATAAAGAAATGCTGACAGAAACAAATTCATACGGTTTTCTTACGTAATATTTCACTAATTATCTCAATTGAAAAAAAAATAGAAACAGTTCCTGATTAATTTGAGTGATTAATGAATGACTTGTATGAATATACATGTAGATTTTTGCCTTTACTGATTTGAACATGGGAAGGTAAGCCTACGTACGCAGCCAGCACAAATGATGGATTGTTTCAGGTACACATATTCGACATATTCATAATCAAAACAAGAGATTCATTACTATATCACAGAAATATAGTTATTTAGGTGGTCTGTCATCTTTGACAGATCACCTTTTGATTTCGTCAAAATTTTCTTTTATTTCTTTATTTTTATTTCTTCCACCCACTTTTTTGTGCACTCGAAATCTCAGAATCGGCCCGTTCAAATTGCATGAAATTTCGGTCAGTTATCAATCGTAATAAGATCTCGCGGTTCCAATTATTTTCATGTTCATCGGGTCATCGTGACATCATCCAGGCGCCATTTTGTGAAAATCACCTTAGGGTCATATCTTCATAACGGACGGTCATTTCTCATTCATGTTTGGCATGATTAAAGTTAATTTTAATCCAATAAATTTCAGATAGCCAGACGGGCGCGTACGCGTACGTCCGCGTGTCAGCGCGAGCGCAAAAATTAAAAATGCTCAGAATCGCTTCAAATTCATTTTGCACACGTTTCAGGCCATTTCAAGCAGTTCAAAAATTTGCACGCGTCCGCCTCCACATGCGCATCATACTCGCGCGCAGGTCCCAAATAACGTTAAAACGCCGTTTTTTCACTTGTTTTGCATTCCTGACACTTTTCTTAACAATTTCCATCAATTTAGAATTGATTTCGACTAACCATAAGGTCGCACGAGCGCGTCAAAGTTCAAATTCCGTGCGCGCGTCTATTGGGCAAGTAATGTAAAAACACGCAAAAACATATGAGTTGTAGATGTGAATCCACGACAAAAATTTAGCTTTTCGATGCTCTGACGTCATCCTTTTCTTATGTGAACTCAAAATTTTGTTTTTTAATTTTTGAGGTTATATTTTTTGCCTTTAACTGAGACTATCTCGCTTATTATTTATCATTTTTCGCCGGGATTTCGATATGTTGTAGCTGGGACAACTTTTAACAGATCTAGTATCATTATTGCTTATTTTGATGACGACATCATGGTCTAAATTCACGATAAAAGGTACAATGTCATTTTTCTCATTTTGCGTGTATTCTTAATGGGACATGACCTTTACGTAATTCCCTATTCTACATTCCCGTCTTCTTCGAGCAACATCTCCTTTTTTTTTAAGTCCAGAGCTCCGGTCCATACCTAAATTTCACTCAATCTCGAGTTTGGAAAGATCAGATCTGAAAATGGCCTCATCTGATAGAGAAAAAAATTCTGCACAAAAAGTTAAACATGTACAAGTTCGTCAAACGACGTCTTCGGGTCGATAATAGCTTTGGAAAAAAATCTAAACATGTTTTTTTCCGTTTTTAGGGCAGTCCCACCTTCTATAAATGATGTTATTTTTTTTTAATTTATTATTTTTTTTAGTCGAAGTCCTTCGAAAGTACATTCTATAACTAGAAGATATTGACAGATGACAGACCACCTAATTCGTCTCCACTGACGAATTCAAATATCTTTTTTATTTCTCTTTTGTCCTCCCTTGTCAGCTTTTAGACAAAATTGAATGCTTCAAAAATTTAAAAGATTTCTTTGATATAATTTTATCGGCAAAGAGTTACAGAACACATCATACTTGAAAAAAAAGGAATCATGCCCGGTTTCATCTCAAATATTTCATAATACTATTTATTATATTTACATAGCATTTAGGGTTTTTTGTTCTATTTTTCGTTATAATGGCTTTGGAAAACAATAAACATATTTGAATTTAACTGAAACTTTTAAAAAGACATATGCCACTTCATCCAATCTACCTCTCTCTCTCTCTCTCTCTCTCTCTCTCCCAATTCTATTGGTATCACATCTTCTACACCGCCATTGTTTCAGAGTCTGTCTATCTGCAACTAACCTACCTCTTTTTCTCTCTCTGTATTTTTCTCTCGCTCTCTCTCTTTCATTCTATTTATTATTTTTTTTTTCATGTATTCTCCGACATTGCATTTGAGTCTGAATAACTGCACATGATCCCTTCTCTCTCTTTCTCTCACTGACTTTTTTTTTTCTTTTTGCCATGTATTCCACAGTATTGTATCTGAGTGTGCTTATTTCAACCCTACTTCACACTCTCTACCCCCCCCCCCCCCCCCCGTCTGTAATCAAAATGATAGCCATATTTCTCTAACTCTGTCCATTTGCTTCATACATTTCGCTGTTCATATCTCTCTCTCTCTCTCTCTTCATTTCTCTCCCTTATCCCATGCATTAGTAAGTGATGAACACTGCAATAAAATGTGTCAATACGCTTCATATTTCATAGAGTTCCCATTATACTAGTAGGGTTATTTTGTTTATAAGATCCACAAAAATAGCCGGGGATTGTCTATGTCGGCTTTTTTTTTTTCTTCATCTTCTTTTACAGTGTTAGGTAACGCATTTTCCATATAATCGTTTTAATAATACTGTCTTCATGACATTTTTACATGACGGCATGACTTCTGTCCATTTTTCAACACTATTACATGCACTTTCTTGAATAAGGGCATATCATCAAGCAATCCTTCCTTAATCCATATTTTTTAACTGACTAAACGACAAAAAAAATATAGATAGCTATCCTTTTCAGTTTTACCAGAACTAAGTTTTTCTCTGTAAAATTCAAGGACAATCCTCACAGCTCAAACATTGGTAAGCGTAATGTGTATTGGTGTACCCACTTTGAAATTCGCCATCAACGAATTCTGTCGTTACCCTCATGGAAAAAAAGATGGGGATTTAGTTGCTGTGTTTTTTTATTTATTTCGCTTTGCAAGTTTTAGCATGATTGCATGAGTGCTGAATTTATACTAGGTATCGAGCAAAAAAAAAATGATACTGTCCTACCATGTTCAATTTTTTTCGACCATGATACTGTAAGATATGGATTCCTACAAAGAAATCATAGCTTTGTTCATTGTTCGCTTCTGTAGAGCATTGAGAAAAGGATGATTCTGCAAACAAAAACCAACACAAACAAGTTGAAAAGCGAATGTATTTTTAGCAGGTTTTGGATAATATAAGGGAAATCAGTATTACACAAAATTGTTGAGGAAGTAATATAATTAATGTTAATTCATCCAGACATTAAGAAAAAAAAAATATGTCCCCTAAATGCAACACTCACAGCACCTTTTTGGATGCAATCTCGCACCCTACATGAAAAAAAGTGCAAAGATACACCATTCTGTACTTGTTTGCACCCGGAAATTGCCAGTCTGCACCCTTAAAGGTGCAAAGTTTGCCCCTTTAAGGGCGACGAAGTGTTTTGCATTCAAAAGGGTGCAAATTTGCACCTTCCCTAGAGGGTACAACACTGCATACTTAAGGGGCGCCAAAATGTAGCTCACTGCACCCTTGAAGGTGCAAAATGCTCTCTCTCTCTCTCTCTCTCTCTGACTCTCACTCTTTATTTCTACATTTTTTCTTCCATGTAGGCCTATCTGTTCCTAATACCCCCTCTCTCTTTCTTCTCTGTAAGTCATTCTGTAAGCCATTACTTTCTACCTTAGTACATTGTTAGTAAGTCGAAGGTATTGCTCATTTTGATATCACATACATTACCCTGCATTATCAAGTAATGAACACTGCCATTAGATTTATCATTTTGCTTCATATTTCACAGAGTTCAAAGCTCTTGTAGGGCTATCTGTTCATAAGATGGTTTGAATACTTTTTCAGCTTAGAATGGTCTGCAATATTTGGTACAAAAGATAGCTGGGCCTTGTCCATGTGGCCTCATTTATATTACAGTGTTAGGTAACCCTTATTCATATACTCGTTTTAATTCTACTGTGTTCATGACATTTCACATTATGTGGCATGACTTCTGTCCATTTTCTACACTATTACATGCACTTCATTGAATAAGGGCATATCATCATCAACATGATCAAGCAGTCCTCCCTTAATCTGTTTTGTAACCGACTATATGACCCCCCCCCCCAAAAAAAAAAAAAAAAAATAGATAGCTATCCTTTTCAATCTTTTTTCTGTAAAGTTCAAGGACAATCCTCACAGCTCATACATTGGTAAACGTAATATGTATTGGTGCATCCCATTTTAAAATTCGCCATCAACGAATTCTGTCGTTACCCTCATGCAAAAAAAGATGTGACTTAGTTGCTGAAGTTGGTTTATTTGTTTCGCTTTGCAAGTGTAGCCTGATTGCATGAGTGCTCGATTGAGTCTAGGTATCGTGCAAAACAACCGGGGATGATTGTCACCCCCTCAAATTCCCCTTGCTCAATGATTTTGTCCTACCCCACGTTTTTTTTTCGACCATGATACCGATAACAGATAACGTTTTCCCTACAAGAAACCATTGCCACGTACAAACTAGATAAGGCTATGTTCATCGGTAGATCATTGAGAAAGGATGATTCTGCAAACCAAAAACTAACAAAAAGTTGTAAAACGCAAGCATGTATTTTCAGCAGGTTTGGATAATACTTTGAAAACTAGTAATGGAAAAAATTGTTCAGGAAGTAATCTAATTATGTAATACATCCGTGATTGGCACAGTTAATACTAAAGTAATGAGATTACCTGAAAAGAAGCAACCCCTCCGAACAAATGCTGTCCATATAATATCTTGCTGGTCGACGTGATGGAGACGATTTTTATTATACGTTTCCTAAAAGCGACATATTCTGTGTATAGAGACCCCCGGGTTCCTGTTTGTTTGTTTGTTGCTTTTTTGAGGGGGAGGGTGGCAAACGCTCTTTGGGCCCAACCTCAAACGCGAACTACCAGCACACGGCCTAACCCCGCCAAAAACAAGGACATTCTCCTCCTTCCGTCCAGGTCGACGTGATCGAGACGTTATTGAGTATGTTTCTACCTGCATCATTTTCCCCTTGTGTGAGGACCCTTTTTAAATTGGATTTACTTTATTATTTTTTCGGGAGTGATTGGCAGGGAGGGAGGGAGGGGGGGGGGGGGGGGGGGGGGCCGCTCTTGACGGGCCCGCTTCACTTTGCTGCTACTAGCACACAGCTCTAAACCCGCCCCTCCGCCGAAAACATGCACATTCCCACCTTTTTCCAGTTCGACGTGAGGTTTGAGTATGTTTCTACCATCATTTATCATTTTTATTTAGACGGCAGTTGTTCTCTAGGCCTTAGCCCTTCCAACTTGTGAGGTAATATCATTAGAAACTCATATTTCTTCAAAGTATTTTGTGTTTTCCCCTTACTCATGTTTGGCGTTTCGCCTGATGGACCCCAGTCCGTGAAATGCAGTCTTATAATTCCATATTGTCTCCGTTTTTGGTTTATCTCCTTCCCTCTCTCTGTCTTTCTTTTTTTAAGCTTTTAAACAAAACATGCGTCCTCGCTGGCCCTTTTTCCTATGCATTACGTAATCCATATACTTGTCTAACCTCATACCCGTTGTTCGTGTATATACAGTAAGCAGTTTAAGTCAGTATGCGGGTATTTCAGGGAAAGGCAGTACATTCATAAAGTCATTTTCCTAAGACATACAACCACATGATAATTAAAATTTAAGTAGCGAATTTAAATGAAAGTAATTTGATAAAATGCTTTCAAAGTTATTCACTTTCCAAGGGATGAAAATGTATGAAGTCCTACTCGCAACATGTACAGGCATGCGTTTAGGCTAGCCGACATTTGCAAAAAACAAATTTTCAGAGGAGGATCAAGAAAAAAGCCAGTGCAATCTGTTGAGCAAAGCCGTCCCCCACTTCTTCAACCCACTGATATTCCTAGACCAAGCAAAATTTGCAAATGTTGTTCCCGTCTCTGCGTCTCTATCAGTTGTCTCTACCTATTCTCTCTTTTTCGCTCTATGATTTTTATATTGGCAATTTTCTCTTCTTTCTCTTCCTCCTTTGCTGCTGCATTTCGCCACATTCCACTAAATCCCGCACATTATCATGTTTGAAAATCATATCAAATATTAGCTTCTATATCAAACATGAATAATAATGACGGGGTTTTATTTACTCCAGGGTAGTGTGAGGGGCCGAGTGGTAAGGACTTATGGGTGGGGGCAGACATCACCGGAGACACAGACAGAAGGACATTGACAGCTTGAAGTCCGAGTTCAGTGGTCTTTATTTTCTTCTCCAAGCTTGACTCACCGCTGAGGCTGAGAAAGGAGAGCGGGGTCACAATATCAGTTGCAGTTCTCAATTACAATCAATTAACAAGGAATAGTCCTAATATAAAATAACATATAAACATAGTCCGGAACAGCTGAATAATAAAACGTTCCAAAGCTTATCTCAATTGACATAATTTAATATCAATAATCCATGTTTCCATACACTGATTTAATAATGAGAACGTTTTATAAAGAGTTTCTTTAACTAATAAAACTACCAAATAAACAAAGCGGCCGACCTCTGGCCATATTCAAATCATTTCATTCATAAACTCAGACCCAAACCCCATTTCATTGTCCACAGCGCCCTAACACCCCAACTACGTTTCACCCGACGAAGCCCAACGGACCCGTGCCAATGCATGCACCCTACGCTGGCCATACTCACCAAAGCATTTAGTGTAATCTACCACACCCTCTCATTACATCACATTATTTATAAATCGCTTAAAATATACACTTTCTCATACACAATAGTTCACTCTCCAGACATAATAATTTCCTTATAGTATGATATGTCTCTGATACACCAATATTAAGAAACATAACTACAATTCATCAAATAGTAATTTACATACAAATCCAATATATATCTAGCCTTACCTGTGGAAGAGGAAGAGAAGCGGGTTAAGGTCACGGACCAGCAGCCTGCCATCGACGACCTTCTTACATCCTTCCCGCTTTTTCAGTCTCGTCCCTTGATGACTCGCAGTTATACTACAAAACAACTTCATAACAGTGAATATTATTGGTACTATACACTAACCTAATGTAACATATGAAAAACATCGTTAGAACATAGAATTTGTATCGACATGCAACTCTGCTACTCAAATATTAATTCCTTCATCCTAAAAGGCATTATACACAAAAAGTCTCAATTTCTGTTATTTGCATTACCAAATACAATGTGCCGTTTTCTTTTTCTCCATTTTTCTTTTAAACAAAACATTAAAATCAGAATGGCTAAGAAGAACCTCATAGTGACATAAAAGCATAGTATATAAAGGCTTACCTTCTTTAAAGATGAAAAACACCGCTTACAGATATAATCATACCACTGGAAACGTCGTAAGTATTCGATTTTTAAAATAACCAGTATAAATAGACAAATGCATCTCCTTGTATTCATGCAAGTGGTACATATAATTAACAGCTTCCAGTAAACTGATCACATATACAATCAATACACACACTTGAATATTTAGCTTATAAACTAGCTTGAAAGAATACGTGTATGTCTCTATAGAGCTCAAAGTGCCTATAAAGCAACTAATCATCAAGCAAAACCATATCAGAATCTATCTATAGTTAATATGCAGATAATGATTACAGTCATACTCTATCCACCTCTTTTTTTTTTTTTATAAACCGTGTCTTTATATAAAACAATTCCGTGTAGCAGACAAGACAAAAATAATCATAGCTTTGGAAATTACATGATACGGTAAGCATTAGAATTTTTAAGTAACAACAAACATGGACAAAATATCTTCTTGTTTTCATTTACTACATGTAATTACTTTAAGCAGCTTTCACTGGATGGATTTTGTCTCATGATAGTGTAGGAAAGAATATTTTATATCTTTGATTTTTTTTTTATGTTGTAATCCGTACAAAAATTTTATCAAATTACATGACTTCTTCTTTTTCTTTTATTGATATGCCTAGGTAATGCAAAATGAAATATTGGTGCACTATGTGAATTACAAAATACAAATACAATCACTCTCTCACTCTTATGTAACAGATGAAAAAACATCTTGAAAAAATTCACAGTGCTTATTAACATCCACCATGTATCAAAATATTACAAAGGATCAATCTGTAACAACTGGGAAATCCACTTCCTTTCCTTTACATGCATTAAATAGTTTGTTAGTTAGTTTGTTTTGAGTTGTTTTTTTTAGTCACTTCGCTTATCCTCTAAAAAACAAAGATGCAAAAGTTTATCATATAATTATATTCAAAGTACTCGATGAAAGAAGTCACTCAAAATGACAGTGCATAGACGATAAAAGGAATACAGACGCAAACTTGCCTATCATCCAGTTACTACGGCGGCAGTGTAACATAAAAGCAATGCCAGACCTATTCGTTTAGCTTACCAAGTTCGGGGTACCTCTTCGCTTTCACCAATCTTCTCTCCCTAGGCGACAATAGTCTTAGACCGGCAGCCTCAGTCACCACTGGAAGGTTTCCCATTTCACCTTCTTCACCTATGAGAAAAGGACCAGAGACATGTGAGAAATCGACTCCAGACTCATGTGTGTCATCACCTTCATCATCAGCTTCATCTCCTGGGGGTACTGGGCAATTTCCAGGGTTAGCAACATCTTCGAAAAGACTCCTTGGAGATAACGTCGGAACTGGGCGCTGTTCGCATCGTAGAGCACTACCGGCAGGTGATGAGACCTCTGGTTCGCCTTCTTTCTCCCAGTAGTCAGCTCTCTTCGACCTTCCCCTGAATAGATGTTGTTGGACAGGGGCTGAGCCAACTCCAAAGGGTTTCTTGGTACCATTCCTGACCTGAGGTGCTTTATGAGTCTCTCCTGTAGCCTTGGCATTTCTTGGTGCAATGCCTTTGGCCATTCGCAGTTGGGACTCCGAGATGCAAGACCTAATCCCTTTCGGTCTTTGTCGACCTTCCCCGCTTTGAAAAGAACTTGGTGGGCAAGATGTTGGGTCAGAAACCGGATCAGGAATTGGCCACGGTGTCCTCATTAGGAAATGCTGATTTTCGCCCTTCACCAAATCTTGCCAGCAGTCCTGAAGAACATTCATACCTAGTACTCCTGCTAGGCTCTGTCCTCTTTGCTCGGTCTCTCTTTCTCCCAGCACTAACAATTTTTGAAGATATGCAATGTCCAAGGACTCCTATATCAGTGTCAAAACACCCACGTATGGGACAGCCTGTCCGTTGACAGAGGTCAGGGCAAACGAAGGGGGGCCTTCAACTGTACCCCGCTTGCCTGTTCTTGTGTTGAAGAAGGATTCCCCAACGGTTGTCACCTGTGATCCAGGATCCAGAAGGCAGGGGACATGAACTGTACCAAACTTCGCCTCCACGGAGTAGCACTCGCCAACCGCCCTGGACAGAAACCCTTTGTCTTTATCGTCAGATGTCGTTGCAGTCCCCTTGGAGACACTCCCGACCACTGTGTTTTGTTCCTGCTTCCTTTGTCTATTGTTTTGTGCTCTTCCTGATACAGAGCTGGAGTGCTGTGCTTGAGGCAAGGAGCTTCCCTCCTTGGGTCCTGGAAGCTGTCCTTCCATTTGATCGACTCCAACAGGCATCTGATTGGGCATTCCTGCATCAGGGTAGTTGTAGGCTGACTTTCTACCACATACGGCCCAGACATCAGAGGTCCTGCTGGGTAAGACGGATCTCCATAGTAGTATGGAGGATAAGTTCCTTCATTCATTCTGGGTGGATATTTCCTGAACCCATAGCACTGGTGTCCCTTCTGCGTCTTTCCTGGGGGCATTCCCGTGCGAAATGTCCAAATGCTCCGCAGTTAAAGCAGGGCCCTCTCCTTGCAGACCCAGAAGGTCCTGGTTTATCCTGTCTGTCAATCCGAGGACGGTTTAACTGTATCATCTCTCTCACAGCTCTCCTATACTCGTTGGTCATAGCTGTTACTGCTTCAAGAACTTTACTGTCCAAGGAGGAGGACTGCCCTGTTATCGAAGATACATGGGCTGTGCTAGGAAAAGTTGATCTCGACCGTGCTTCCTCTCTGCGTTCACGCTTTATTGCTAGTTCTCGTAGATCTCTGAAAGTCATTCCCTCTTTCATCTCATACAAATCTCTCTTAACCTGTTATGCAAGAAAGTGTCCTCAAGGCCCTCAATGAACTGCTCTGAAAACAACACATTAGGTTTTGCATGCAGGTAAGGGCTTCGTGAAGTCAAACTTAGAAATTTTCTTTCTAAGTCTACACCATATTCTCGGACAGATTCTCTTGTCCCCTGTCTCCGCCCCAGAAATCGACGCTGTAGTTCACCTACTGGTACAACCTCCGCGTATGACGACTTGAGGAAGTCAAGAATCTCATTAATGCTACCATCCCCTTTGATGATAGCCTTGACATCATCCTTCGGTCCTCCTCGAAGACGGTCTAGGAGGAAGGTGGCTTGTTGAGCAGCTGGAACGTTGTAGTGGGTGAAGGCATCTTCCATGGCAGTCACGAACTCGTGTACGTCACCCACCCCATCAAACGTAGGTAGTTTTTTTCAGGAGCTAATACCAATTGAGGCTGGTGTCTCAACAGAAGCTTAGTCAAACTTTGCATTGTCTCGCTTTCATGACCATCAGTACTCCTCTCTGCAAACAGAGGACTATAACTATCGGTTTCCACTGTCCTTCTCCAGGCTTGACTCACCGCTGAGGAAAGGAGAAACCGGGGTCACAATATCAGTTGCAGTTCTCAATTACAATCAATAACAAGGAAATATTCCTATATAAAATAAACATATAAACATAGTCCAGAACAGCTGAATAATAAAACGTTCCAAAGCTTATCTCAATTGACATAATTTGATATCAATAATCCATGTTTCCATACACCGATTTAATAATGAGAACGTTTTATAAAGAGTTTCTTTAACTCAGACCCAAACCGCATTCCATTGTCCATAGCGCCTTAACACCCCAACTACGTTTCACCCGACGAAGCCCAACGGACCGTGCCCAATGCATGCACCCTACGCTGGCCAATGCACACCAAAGCATTTATGTGTAATCTAACACACCCTCTCATTACATCACATGTATTTATAAATCGATTAAAAATACACTTTCTCATAACAATATTCACTCTCTAGACATAATAATTGTCCTTATAGTTACGATGTGTTTCTGATACAATAAAAGAAAACATAAGTACAAATTCCATCAAATAGTAAATTTTACATACAAATCCAATAAATGTCAGCCTTACCTGAGGAAAGGAAGAAAGCAGGGTGAAGGTCACGGGAACAGCAGCCCGCCACGACGACCTTCTTACAGTAGCCACAACAGCTTTACCACTACTCTTCCTGCAATCATTTTACCCCTAACATTGCCAAGTGTCTATTCAATACACCTGGGTAGGAGGGACATAATGACGGCCAAACCCTTTTTCCAATGATGTAAGCATTAATCGAGGACTTAACCCAGGTACCTTTCCTATGAGAGGCCAGAGCACTTCACCACTACACCACAGCTCATCCAGAAGCAAACATTATTTTTCGCTAGCCAATAGACGAGAGGAGTGGTAAATGCACGGCATGATTTTCCATTAAAGTTTTAGAACAAAATAGTCAAAATTACAAGAGCCTGAAAAATTGATGTCAGAATAGTGTCGGCTCTGGAATCTTATCCTCGAGATCGTTAAATCATTTATTTGCAAGGCACAAACCTTGGTCTTTCGAAAAAATGTATAGAGTCTGAATAGTGAGACTAAAGCAGGTCAATGGGGATCGTGTACTAGCAGCTTGCTCCAGTATATTGACAGAACGATGATTAGGTGGTCTGTCCATCTTTGACAGATCAGCTTTTAATTTCGTTAAAATTTTCTTTCTTCTTAGTAGGTGGTCTGTCATCTTTGACAGATCACCTTTAATTTCGTTAAAATTTTCTTTCTTCTTATTATTAGGTGGTCTGTCAAATTCAAATTTGACTGATCAACCTCTTAATTTCGTCAGAATTTTCTTTCTTACTTTATTGTTATTCCTCCGACTTTTTGTGCAGGACGATAACTCAAATTCTGATTCATACTGAGGACAAGTTTCAGCAAGGTTTCAGGGTCATCAGTCATCGTGACGTCATCGAGGCGCCATTTTGTAAATATCATGTCATGATCATATCTTCATAACGGAAAGTCCTTTCTAATTCATATTTGGCATGATAAATGTTCATATCAGCCCAAACAATTTCATCTATTGAGACGCGCGCGTACGCGTACGTCCGCGTGATAGCGCGAGCGCAAAAATTAAAATTGCTCAGAATCGACTCATATTCATTTTGCACACGTTTCGGTCATTTTAAGCATTTAAAAAATTTGCGCGCATCATTTGCGCGCGCAGGTCATAAATAACGGGAAAACGCCGTTTTTTTTCAATTGTTTTGCATTTCTGACCCTTTTCTTAACAATTTCGACCAATTTAAAACCGATTTCAATTTACCATAAGGTCGCACTCGCGCACCAAAGTTCACAATCCGTGCCCGCGTCAATGTTGAAAATAATGTAAAAACACGGAAAAACATATCCTTTAAAATCCGCCATAGCTCCACAGAATGCTTGGATACCCCCCCCCCCCCCATTTTTTTTTTTTTACATATTCTGAAAGGTTATGAGTTGTAGATGTGAATCCATGATAAAAAAATTACTTTTTGGATGCTGTAACGTCATTCTATTCTTATGTGAACTCAAATTTTCTATTTTTTAATTTTTGATTTTTTTTTATAACTCAGACTATCTCGCTTACTGTTGGTAAATCTTCGCCGGGATTTCGATATGTTGTAGCTGAGACAATTTTCTACAAACCAAGAATTCACTATTTCTCATTTTGATAACGTTATCATGGTCTAAATGAACGATAAATGGTACAGTGTCATTTTTTCTCATTTTACGTGTGTTCTCTATGGGACATGACCTTTACTTAATTCTTGATTCTACATTCACGTCTTCTTTGAGCAACATGTCCGTTGTTTCTTCTCAATTTACGCCCAACCTCATGTATGTTGTAGCTAAGGAATTCTCTATTTTATAAGTACCGTATATTTCTCAACCAGATGTCGGAAATATGTCGAAATTTTAACTGGAAGATATGATATAATTCTGTTTTCCATCTACGTGCTATCTCTATGGGCTGTTTTCAGGTATATCATAAAGCACTTGCCTCACATGCTCAAGGTCCCTGGTTCTAGTCCCGGAGGAGGGGGGGGG
>JAPZVO010001727.1:0-14318 GCA_029962745.1 Echinometra lucunter | reverse complement strand
TTTGTTCGGCTGGTGTGCTCTTTCAGATTATGTCTTTGATTCATAATACTGCTGATAGTGAGCAGCAAACTTGAAAACATGTTCATTTTTGTGATATGAAATTTATTATTACTTATTCGCACACTTTCGCACACGCGTATAACCGTATTTAACTATGAGAAGGATATGATCTTCATAAGATCCGTGCATTATACTTCTGGAATATTTTGGGGAAAAAAAGTGAAAAAAACAGGATCATAAATCTCAGACATTCAATCAATATTTAAGTTCTATCTTGTTATATTCACACAATTTTCAAGATGAAACACACGGAAACACGTCCATGGTTAATCTAACATTTTGGAAATGTAGTCACTCCTCCATGGAGTGACTGAAACGTTGAATAACCATTTAAAAAGGTGCACCCTTTTAAATGGTGATTAAACATTTTAGTTTTTAGGAGTGTAATGCAAACTCTAAACATTTTTTTTCTTCAAAGATTGAAGGTATGAAACATTTAGAGAAAGGGAAAGAAAAATTACTGGCCCTAAGTAAACAAGCATAAGTGTTAGGATTATGATGGACACAAATATCATCTCGTCTTATTTGAAACTGTTTAAGTCGATGGTTGGCTACTATTTTATGTCGTTATTTTAAGTGAGGTACTACAAGTTCTTGTTTTGTTTTTAAAAAATTTTTTTTGTGTGTGTTTGATTTTTGTTTTTTCGCTTCATTAAACATATACTCAGGAAAAAAAGGGACAGTATTATGTAGTTAGTAAGAGTTTCAAACAAATATATCAGCTTGTCTTCCATACAGGGGCGGCGCTACGGGGGGCAGGGGGGCGACCGCCCCTAAATGATTTTTCAAGTGATAAAAAAAACGGGGAAGAGAAAAAGAAGAAAAGGGGAGGAGGAAGAAAGAAGAGTATGGGAAAAGAGAGGGCTGGGTCATGCAACAATAATACCCCTATTTTATCATTTAAAACGTAAAAAAATTACCTATGGGTCATCTTGCCCCCTATCAAAATACACTGGCGCCGCCCCTGCTTCCATACATCAAAATAAAATAAATTTAATTTTCTTTGAGATGACTATGCAGTTAGAGTCATAATATTCACGCATGAGTGAGCATAACCATTTAACAATAACGGGTTTCTGAAAGAAATTGTAGGGCGTTTGACTAGTGAAATGTTCATGAGAATTTCCATCTTGTGATGAGGCTAAATGAAGAAAAGACCCGACTGGTAGAAATTATGTCATTTGGTCACTGTATAACATACAACCCGATGGTCTCATCGGTTTTTTCCCCACCATTTTTACATGAAAAGAATTAAATAGTTTACGTAGATTATCAAATAAATCACAAATTGGGATGGGGAATATTTCTCAATGCGACCGGCCCTCTAACCTACAAAACCAGCCCTCAGACCACCAAAAGACAATTATCAAGTCAAAATATCAAGCGACTCGTAGGGAAAATTTCCCTTGGCCATTTCGCCCCTGGTCCGAGTTCAAATTCTCTGTTGATAAGAAGCTAAACATGGCTACAGACAATCACATTCGTGAAACTGTACCGTTAAACCCCGGCGTTAAACAACGCAAACCATGTAGTGTAGGCCAAAAGCTCGTTGGAATTTTCACAAAAACATTAACAAAAGCTGTGTAAAGCTCTTTTTCACAAAATTATCGACACCAAAGACAAGTGCCCAATGACATAGCATTTTGCATTGGTGTACGTCCTGAATTTCGAATGTGATTGGTTCGCTCGCTCAAATCACGTGATGACTTTACATTGACCATTCAATGAATCCACTGAAGGATATCACGCGCAAATGAATTTTAGGTTACGTGTGTACGTGTGGGCGTGTGTGTAGCTGAATGCCAAACAAAATATCCTTCTCTCATACAGACTGTGTTGTTTGTGGACATGTTTTTAGGAGATATTACTCGGTATTTTTTTTGGTTTTTTTTTGTTCATGAATTCGTGGTATTTTGTTCAGCCTTTATTTTCACTTGTTGAAATCATGCTTGGATCGGTACTGGATGGATGTACTCTGTGACGTGTGTACCTGTGTCGGAGAATGCAATTATTGTGTAGATGCATGCGGTAGAAGGAACTTCAAGGAAGTTTAAGGCAGGTACCCCGGCCTCACTCATGAATGATGTAAGTACCAGGTGCATAGGTGTAATGATCCTTTGTAATACATGAATTAGTTAACCAGCGGCAGATTGGATTTGAATTATTGTGTATCAATTACTGAAATGGCCTTCCTTGAAGCAGCATGCAACTGTATAAACTACTAATATTATTTTTGTTCTGTTTATTACAGACAGTTTGCACTGAGACCCCTTCCATGTGGAAGTTCTTCCGGCTTATCCTAGCAGCGGGAGGATTGTGAGCAAACTCAGGGGCGTAACAGGTACCTGTTATCAGGGGGGGGGGGGCAGAGCCCAAAATTTCCCGGTAACTAGTCTATGTGTAGAATCTTGGGCGTAGCTAGGACTGCATTTTAGGAGGACGGTAGTGCTCCACCGGCGTAAATCCAATATGAGTGGGGGATTAAAAACATTTTTAACGATTTTTTTCCCTCTCACACACATTTTGATATCTATTTTGCGAGCGAGCCAAAAATAATCACTTTTTTGCTTTTGAATCATAATGACGAAAGAGCCTTGCGAGCGAGCCAAAACTAACCACTTTTCTCGATTTTAATCGCATTTTTGGATGGAAATCATAAGATTTTGACGAGCGAGCGGAGCGAGTGAGCCAAAAATAACCACTTTTTTGTTTTCAGTAGCATTTTCAAATAGAAATTCTAAAATATGATGATTGTTTATGACAGATATATATATTCAAAATTTTTACTAACTGATTAATAATTAAAATATATTTTCTTCTTTAAAAAGTGTGTCTGCATGGCGGGAAATTTGTACACACCATCCCCTCTCTAGCTCCCCCAGGTGGGGGTGATAGATCACCCACCCCCGGAATTTACACCAAGAGGGGAGGGTGCAGGGAAGGGGGAGTTTCCCCCCTCCCGCGCGACACGCGGAAGTTTCGACGTTTCGTTGCATTGTTAGTTGTCGGTAATTAAGTCTATCTTCTGCGGCGCAACTAGGATTTCATTTTAGGACAGTAGTGCTCCCTAGGAGGGAGGGTGCAGGGAGGGGGGAGTTTCCCCCCTCCCGCGCAAAGCGCGGAAGCTCCGACGTTTTTTCGCTGTCAGTTCCCGCTCTTCTTACGCTCTCTGCCTGTTATCGGGGGGGGGGGGGGGGTAGGGGGCATACGCATAGCCAAAAATTTCCCGGTAATTAAGTTTAAAATCAGTGGTGTAGCTAGGATTTTCTATTAGGAGAACGATAGTGCAAAGCGCGCTCCCTAGGCATGCTAGGGGAAGGGTGCAGGGATGGTGATTTTCCCCCTCCCGCGCGAAGCGCGAAGCTCCGACGTTTGTTTTAATTCGTCGCTGGTTTCGCAAACCGACGTAAGTGGCAAATTTTTTGATTTTTTTGGTTTTTGAGTTATAATCATTTTTCAACTCTATATTTAATTGTCTATCACTTCCAAAAAAAATTAGACATGGAAAGTCCTCGATGACGTAATAATGACATCATGCAAACTGACGTACGTGTTGAAAACAGCGAATAGTGGTTTCGCAAAGTGACGTACGCGGGAACGTCACTACGCGAAAGCTTTTAGCTGTCGGCAAAGTGGAGGACGAACTGTCGTACGTATATCAATCTTCAGTAGATGGTAAGTAATCGATTTAAAAAAACGTCTCCATCCCAGATTTAAAAAGATTATTATAAAACTAGTCACGGACAACATATAGATTTGTGTGAAATATCAGTGTAAAAGTATTTCCAAGGATTATAGGGGAAAACGAATACGTAGCCCCACCTGTTGAAAAAATTGTTATCATAAAGTAGATCTGCTCCGTGTTCGAATTTGGCTAGGCTACGACTCGAGATCGTGGCAAGACAGTCAGTGCTAAAACTGTTCATTACCCCGCAATATAGCTAAGGCTAAAGCTAAGAACCAAGACACTGTAATTTTTATTTCATAAAGGTATTGCAGGAGTTTAATTCGAAATTTTCAGCCTAACAACAGGCCTAATTCATACTCATAGTCATAGTCTATCTACATAGACTACAATACATTAACTTTGTTAGATCGAGAAACGGGCCAGGGGTGGGGCCCAGTACAGATCAATATCATGAGTAGGTCTGTATATGACCTACATAATGTAACTGTCAGAGGTTAAAGGTAATAATATACTATACATACAAGATGTGACTCTTTAAAAGGATGAACTAATACTAGCTATCTTGGCATAGATCTACCCAGGTAAAACTCAACTGGAGCCTGTAGCCGGCCTAGAATTAGAAAGGTGTATTCAGACAGTTTCATGACCTTCCTGATTGGAGGTCTGGACCTGAAACTGAGTGTACCACACTGCAAAATAGTTTTGGATCTAAGACTAGTTCTAAGATCAAGTTCATTAATATTTACATGTAGTACAGATTAGATTTTGACGTAGAATATACCAAAACAACCATATGGGGAGGGAACAATTTCTATCCGCACTGTACTCTGTAGACTCAAGACTAGATCTAGATCTGTAGTAGGTCTAGATCTCAATTTTCTACATGGGACTCTCAGTCATGAGACATTATTAATGACACCACTCAACTGATCTAGAAGTTTCAAACTAAATCTCATTTTTTAATTTATTTATTTATCTATTCATTTATTTATTTATTTATTTGCATTTAGTCTCCAGTTATAGTGGTCCGTACTACTAGTAATAGACTCTAAAAAATCTCTTTAAAGCAGGTGTCACCTTGCTTTGACTCGGATGCAAGGACTATTTTGGCATTACGCATGCATGTACATGGGGCAATAACAAAATAGATTAGTTCAGATAGTCTACGTAGGTCTATAAATATTTCATTAATTCAGTTAGCCTCCAAATTGATTTTACATTTAAACTAAATCCGTAATTTACACCTTTGAAATCTCTAGGATTTCATTTCCAGTGTAGCCTTTATTCCTTCTCCAAATTAGAAAAAGCAAGTCAGTTTCACAACACAGTAATTTTCTAACGTATTAACCTATTCATTTGATTTGATTTGATTTGATTTGATTTATTTCTGCATTTCATCAACAAAATAACAATACTTGACAGATAATATTGCCTACTTCTTCTGAGTGGGTCCTCTGAAAGGTCTTTTTGGGATTTACATGGTAGCGAACGTTAATGCAAAGTCGTGAATCTCTTGTTAAATTTCTTGAAATGAAATTAGATAAAAATAATCTAGACTTTTCTTTTGTTTTGTTTTGTTTGTTTATTTGTGTTTTTTCTTGTTTGTTTGTGCTTTACTCAACTATTATCTGCATAATATATCTGTAGACCCCTTTAAAGAGTTTAATGAGTTTTTTTTTCCTTTTCAAATCTAATACAGGTTCTGACTACAGGGGCTCTGAAAATTTTCGTCCTGCAGGCAGGTACCACTTATCGGGAATGAAATCAAGAAGAAGGTGATATAACTTTGTAGTGAAATTGATATTTTCCCATCTCCTTTTAAACGACAGATACCATATCACGAATATGAAGTCAATGGCTTATTATCTTTTATTCGTTGTTAATTTCTGGTATGTTGTCAAGCCCCCCCCAAAAAAATCTAAAAACTATAATTTATATCTTTAGCACAAAAGGAAAAAAAAACCTATATGATTATTTAGTATTACATTTTACATCCTATGTGGGTATGAGCCTTTTTTAAAAATTCCGTTGCAGTATACATGGAGAAACAGATGCCCCCTCCACTTCCCCTTTTTTATTAAATAATATCACATCACATTGGCCATTCTAAATAAAATAAGAACAAACCATTAGAAAAATCAATTACATATTGTAAATTCTTTCCTAAGCGACACAAAATAACTTGACAAATAATCCCATGAGAAAAAAAACCACAATGAGAAGCATTCAATAAGGTTTTACCACTTTGTTTTTTAATTTCTTTTTTTTTTTTTAGATTTGTTTTACAAATATTCTTTTCCATATCATAATAACATTTAATGATTTTATGATTTTTTTTCCCCCGTTCAAAAACGGGCAAACAATTTTTGCATTTGGCTGCCAACTTTTTTTTTCCTTTCTAAAATCATGATACAATTGAAAGCACTGTTATTACGTCATAAAAGCCAAACATTTTATTTTTATATGTAAGGTGAATGTGAATAATATTGCGGGACGGCCAAGGCTCAAGATTTGACCATATTTCATTTGAATATATACAGGAACAAAATATATTTATAATTGTTTCTTTGCTGCTATTATGAAATGAACATAGCTTATCTGTTACTAATTTGGATCTTAATAAAGCATCTTTCACATAAAGAATTCTAATCAGCAATTTAAACTGAAACCACCTCATGTTTATATTGACAATTAAAGAAAGGGGATTAGGTAAATAGAACTCTAAATAATATTGTCAAGATCAAACTCCTGTTTACTTTTGAAAGTCTTTTACATTTCTTGATTTCATGTTTCAAGAAAGACTAGTAGATATGTGCACAACCTTTTTGCACTTTCAGTATTAAAACAATGCTTCGGGGAGAATATATGTAGCTACCATGAGCTCAGGTTTGACATTTTTGTCATAACTGAATCAAATAGTGTTACATAATCCATGATATAAAATAAATTTTACTTGTACATTGTATTTATGTTGAAAATCAAAATATGAGAGAAACTTTCCATCTGTCTTTAAAACATTGTTAACGAATCGTATCCCCTTTGCACACCATGACTTAAAATAAATTATTATCAACTTGTATTCTAGGATTATGCCAAAGGGGTTAACACGCGATAATATCTACACTGGAGACACCGATGTACTTGTGAGATGGAAGGCTGACGGCTCCAAAAATGTGGTCTCTGAAAAGGACTTGAAGTATGAAGGCCATCTCCAAAGAGGCTCTTGTGTTTTCATGCCATGGCCAGGTTCGTCTCCGTGGCAAGGAGTTGTACTGGCTGTGGATGGGGATAGTGATGCCAGTTCAACGGATTCCGACAGTGAGAGCGACTTGCCATTATCAGCATTTGTTAAAAAAACGAAAGGTATTTCTTTATTAAGTGCTGTTGTATGTCTCCAGAAGACGTTGATTCTAAAGAAAATGAACATGATATATCGTGTTTACTTTCAGTGCGATCAACTACGATGCAAATGTTCATGTTTATGGATATCATCATTCATTTTTTTATGACAGTATGGGATAAATCAGATGACAAAATTTATAAAAGTCAAAATCGGACAATATCCGTATTTTCAGCTTCATGCAAGAAATTTTAAAAGGGGTATTAGGTTTTATTCAAACCTTGATGACGTTCGTTTCATTTCATTTTTTAAAAGTCACTTCATACACTCTAAGAAATGCTGGGTGAATGTGTCAAAAATAAAAGTCTACACAATGGGTAACAACACTGGGTAAATAAATATTGGGCATCATATACCTAAAATTAGGTAAAACTTCTCCAACTATTTACCTTATGCATAATACCAAACAAGAATGAAAGGAAATTAATGCCCACATAATTCACGAAAACAGAAGACATCTTTAACCTATAATTCAGAAATTGTCTACATACTGGGTACCCATTATCATGTTGGGTATCATGGTTGGGTAAACATAAAATGGATAATTAAATTGGCAATTCAATTTTCCCTAAAAAGGGTAATTTATAAAATCAGTAAAGTTTACCCAAAAGTTGGTTGGACACATAACTACCCTCATGTTTGGTAAATTTGGGGTAAAGTTTTGCTCAATATTTTCAAAAGTGTAATTTACACCACATTGCGTTGTTGTTTTTACAATTTACACCAGACTGTGTTACTGTTGTTGCTAAATACTAAATAAAAAGTTTCAATGTTAAGGGGGATGCTTGTGATTTTTATTGTTGTTTTAATGCCACTATCTTTTTTTTTTCATATGTATTGTGAAATATACTGTTTAAATCTTTATTAGCATTGATGGGGTTTAGAAAATATTTGATACAGAGAGTAATGAATTTATTTGCACTGAATTTTTTTGATACGCATAACATTACAAAATTTGATGAACAACTTACCTTGATTTCTCTTTCTCCAGATGCTGAACTCCAAGGTGCAAAAGTTCAAAGCTCCACTGAGATACTTCCGAAGGAAGGGAGAAGTTTAAGTGATTCAAGTCTGTCGCCAGCAGTGTGCAGCAATTTCGTCTGCAATTTGGGTGCATGGGCCCCATGTAGGAAATGTTCATGTTTTCTATGTTTCAAACATTATTGTTATAATGAAGATTGTAAATCCCATAATGCATGTTGTATACAGTTGAAGATGCATCATCTTCATTCATTCAGTTATTTGCAGGTGATTCCTCCAGTCCGATAGTAACGCAGTCTGGTGATGGCAGAAGTGTCATTAATAGCGAAAGTCACACTGGAAGTAAGAGTGAAAAATGCGTAGGTGACGATGACCAAAGGAAAGAAGATAGCGTGGAAGGTACTAGTACATCTTTTGTGGAAATGAATTTGCCAGAGCAAGTCCACAAAGAAGACAACATAGAAGGTACATCTTTTGTGGAAAGAAATTTGCCAGAGCAAGTCCACAAAGAAGACAGCATAGAAGGTACATCTTTTGTGGAAATGAATTTGCCAGAGCAAGTCCACAAAGAAGACAACATAGAAGGTACATCTTTGTGGAAAGGAATTTGCCAGAGCAAGTCCACAAAGAAGACAACATAGAAGGTACAATCTTTGTGGAAAGAAATTTGCCAGAGCAAGTCCACAAAGAAGACAGCATAGAAGGTACATCTTTTGTGGAAAGGAATTTGCCAGAGCAAGTCCACAAAGAAGACAGCATAGAAGGTACATCTTTTGTGGAAGGAATTGGCCAGAGCCAGTCCACAAAGAAGACAGCATAGAAGGTCCTTCTTTTGTGGAAAGGAATTTGCCAGAGCAAGGTCCACGAAGTTGACAACGTAGAAGGTACATCTTTGTGGAAAGGACTTTGCCAGAGCAGGTCGTCGAATGCTCATGATTGACGAGGAAAATGATGATTTGGATGGACTGAGGTTCAGAATCCGATTTTGAAGAAGAAATGGATATTGAAGAAGATGATGAAGAATTTATAGTTCAATTGCCGCATCTCACACCTGAGGTCTCAGCAAGACAACTTCAGGGCGCGGCTGTACCTGAGCCTTGTCGTGGAGATAGAAATGAATTAGAAAAGCATCCAGCAGAGGCTTTTTTTGTGGAAGGTCAGGGACACCGGCTCCTCTTGAAAAGTCAGTTAAGACAATTATCAAATGCAAGTCTGCGAAGATGAAGAGGAACCTAGGAGAAGAAATATGTGAGCCGGAAAAGCCAGAAACATATGCCAGCTCGTCGTGAAGCACAATTTCGTGAACCCTGCCTCAGTTGTTCACGAAAGAAATTAGATTGTGCAAAATTCTCTGAAGAAAATAAGCAAAAGATAAGAAATTCGTATTACGATCTTGGCAGTTTGCAAAAACAACGGCAAGTCATTAGAATGAACATTGATGTGAAGAAGAAGAATAAGGGAAAATCTGTAATTTCCTATTTTCTTCAGATCCTTCTGATGCCTTTGGTCGTCTTCCCGTATGCAAGCAGATGTTCCTTTCCACCCTTGGAATCTCTGAGCGACAAGTGAGAACCGTCATCCAAAAGACATTACCTTGTGGAATAATCGAAAAAGACAAAAGAGGTGGAAGGTCTTTACGAGATTCGAGAAGGGATGTCCAGCTCTATCAGGAAGTAAAAGATCACATTGACAAGTTTCCTCGCGTGGGAATCACACTACTGTAGATCAAGTAGTACCTGTTCAATACCTCTCCAGTGACCTGAACCAGTCTCTTATGTACAAGATGTATCGTGAAGAGTATCCGGAAGGTGCTTCTTTTTCTTTTTACAAGAAAGTACTTCAAAGCCTCAACCTAAGATTCCATAAACCAAAAAAAGATCAATGTGGCCTATGCATGACGTACTTGAAAGCCAATGAAGAGGAGAGGGGACCAATCAAAGAGAGATATGAAAAAACACATCTTGGAAAAAAACACGGTTAGACTTCTGAAATATGAGGTAAAACAGTTGGCAACTGAAAAGAGTGACAAGGTATCTGCAGGGGTTTTGATCTACAGCAGGTGATCTTCCTACCCAAGTCTTCTCGCTCTGAACTGTTCTATAAACGCAGACTCTCTAACTTCAATTTCACTGTCTATGACCTACATGATAGACGAGGTGTTTGCTACTTGGCCCATGAGGGACTCACCAAAAGAGGAGCATGTGAAATTGCATCACACCTCCTTCACTATCTTGCCAATTTAGATCGCTCTGGCAAAGAAGAGGTACACTTGTTTAGTGACGGGTGCATTGGACAGAATAAAAATTCTATTGTCCCTGCCATGATTGCTACACTTTCTTCGTGAGACTGCAAAGTCAATTCACACAATCACCCTGAGGTTCTTCGAAACCTCCCATGGACAAAGTGAGGGAGATAGCATGCATAGCACCATCGAGCGTGCTTTAAGACAGGTAGAAGAGATATTTGTTCCTGCACAGCTCGTCACCATTTGTCGAATGGCAAGGAAGGATCCTGCACCGTATGATGTTGTATCTGTTAAAACCACAGACATAATCGACTGGAAGACCTACAGTCAGAAACTTGGATTACTTCGTGTACGTACCTCAGACAAGGGTCAGACGATAGACTGGACGAAGTTCATGGCGATACAAGTAACGAAGATGGACCTGAATGCGATACGATTCAAGTACTCTCACACAGATAATGACTTTGACAAAGTCACATTGCCAACCATGCGTCGAGTTTCAGAAGAAGTGTTGAAGCCAGAGTTGCTCTATGCTGGCGGACCCCCAAAACTTCACTTGGGAAGTACAGAGACTTGACCACCCTGCGTACGGGGGATATGCCAGTCATTGCCCATCCAGACTACCAGAGATTCTACGAACTCCTTCCCCACTAAGTATGTATGCCCAGTAGGATTCTTTCCTATGATGCCTGCCGTCGTCATGCTTTCCTACTGTTTAAGAGATTAAGTGCAGTGTTGTGAATGTCGTTTTATTTATTTCTGCAGAAAAAACTTACAGATACCAGGGTTGGGCTCAATTACAGAGTAATTGATTACATTTTTGAGTAATTGTAATTGTAATTGTAATCGAAGTTTTGAAAGAGAAATTGATCTAATTGTAATTGAAACATTGTAAGTGACTCAAATTACTCATAATAACATTCAATTACTTTACAATAAACTGACTTTTTTTTCTTCAATTCAATCTGGATTCCTTCTTTCTCTTTCCTCAAAGCTAGTACTCTCTGGCATGTAACTACATCCTTTTCCGATGGTGTGGAGGAAAGAGAAGATACTGTGGGAATCAGAACACATATATTTGCAAGAAGTGAATATCCACTTAATCTGGATTCCTTATTTCTCTTTCCTCTCAGCTAGTACTCTCTGGAAATGGAATGTAACCACATTCTTTTCCAATGGTGTGGAGGAAAGAGAAGGCACCATAGGAATCACAACACATTATATGTTTGCAAGAAGTGCACAAATTTTCCATTATAAATATTTGCTTTCTGGTTTGCATGTTATTTGACAAAGCAATGAATTTACATACTTTGTATTTTCATTATAATTTTTCTTCGGCAAAATATTTCTTCTTTTTTCAAATCCCTAATCTGGAAAGGAAAAAAAAATATTTGATATATTTCACACCCAAACACATGTAGTCGCACCCTTTATAAACAGACATCACAGAATTCGAGGCAGTGGCTAGCAACCCCCCCCCCCCTATTTTCGAATACTGCTGATTTGGAATATTTCAAGGCAAAATACTCAGCTGACCAGCAGAGAAAAGGTTTAAAACTTGCATTATGCATTTTAGCTTACAACAAAAGCTTACAAGCTTTTGATTTCTCAGTTTCACTTTTCGCTTCATTTGGGGTCTTCAAAAGAGAATGTTTGGCAAAATCAATGCATTCTTAATTAAACATTAAACCTTTATCTTGTCATTTTTTTCTGCACTACAAACAAATTGATGTGATTCGTGACTTTATATAGAGATTAATTGAATAGTGTGACTGTAATTGAATGGACTTTATTGAATTTAAATTATCAGTATTAGTTTTGACTTCTGATTAATTCTCTATACAATGTCATTTATACTTTGATGTCTTGATAATGGATCAACGGACCTTATTGATGTTATGCCCAGTGTGAAGAAGATTATTATGTACATACCATTTTGATCTGCTTACTTTTGCAGTTTCAAATGATTATTCTTGACGTGATCCTGATTGTAATTGTTATTGTTGTTATCGTTCATTGTTGTACATTTTTCTTGGGGAAGTCAACGTGTCTTATATATGAGTAAGACAAATACCTGCAGATGCTCAGAAATATGTTTGTGAAAATTTTATAATAGTGCAGTATTAAATGAAATCTACATGATTAAGCTTATTTATAATATTTAAATTTTAACTTATTTTGATCTAGTATTTAACTACATGCAAAGTATTAGATTCCATGAAGTGTAATGCATGTAAACATTCCATTATGAAGAAGAGGCTGTTTGTTGTAAAGGGACATCTGAATAATTTGATTTTTTTTTTGTACCTGTGTTATAGAAATCTTCAGGTATTCGAATGGAATGTAATATTTAAAGAAGACCTTCAGTAATTCATTATTACAGGTTATGTGCTCTGTTTTAAATTTTAAAGCAATTGCATACTGCCATCCGCATTAACAGATGAATTTAGCTTTTAGTAATCATTACCTAATGACCAGTCTAGGCATGAATGCAGAGCACAAACACAGCATACCTGAAATCGATGTTTGATAATCCAGCACTCATAAGAAAATGTACTAAATATCATTGCGTATTGGTTACTATTATTGATTGAAATCAAATTTCATTAAATTTATATTAAATTTGATAAAGTTTCACTGAGACTTTGTTTTAACATTACGATGGAATATAGGATGGATATAAATGTAAAGTGAAACGTCAGTGAGTGTTAAGGACGGACATGGGGGGGGGGGGGGAGAAAACAGGGAGAGGTAGAGAATTGAAAAGTGGAGGAGGTGAGTGAAATGATAGAGGGAAAGAAAAAAGTCAGAGGAAGACAGAGAAATGAAAAGGAGAGGAAGACTAACAAAAGAGAAAGAAAGAGAGAGATAGAAAGAAAAAGACAGGGATACACAGAAATGGAGAGGATAGGAAGACTTACAAATAGAGAGAGAGAGAGAGAGAAAGAAAAGAAAGACAGAAAGACAGAGGATACAGAGAAATGAAGAGGAGAGGAAGACTAACAAATGAGAGAGAGATAGAGAGAGAGAGAGAGAGAGAGAGAAGAAGAGACGGAAGACAGGGATACACAGAAATGGAGAGGAGAGGAAGACTAACAAATAAGAGAGAGAGAGAGAAAAGAAAGGAATACAGAGGGATACAGAGAAATGAAGAGGAGAGGAAGACTAACAAATGAGAGAGGAAAAAAAAGGGAAAGATAGAGAAATGAAAAGGAGAAGACTAACAAATGAGAGAAAGGAAAGAAAAGAATGTTCAGTGAAAGATAAAGAGATGAAATGGAGAGGAAGACAGAAAAATAGGAAAGAAAAAAAGAGAAATGAGGAGAGAGTGGAAGACAGACAAATGATAAAGAAAGAAAAGGCAGAGAAAGAGGAAATAGAGCGATAAAATAAGTCAAATAACGGAGAGAAAGAACGAAAAAGACAAATGACAAGAGTAGAGGGATGGAGAGAGTCATAAAAGAGGGAGAGATGGAAAGAAAGAGAAATGAAAAGAGGGGAGAGAGGGAGAGTCAAATGAGAGAGGGCGAAAGACAGAAAATAAAAAAGGAAGAGGGTCAAATAACACGGAGGCCAATGCGCGCATATGGAGATACGTCGGTTTGCGAAACCTTTATTTAGCGTCTCGGTGCAAATTTCAAGGACGCACAGGGATGCGTCACCCATATTTCTCTGTGAGAGCCGAGTTTTTTGGTTTCGCGAAGTGACGTACCACTTTGCTGGCTTATATCTTCTTGTTTCTTATGTGTAGCAACTGAAAATTCTTATCATCAGACAGAATGAATGCCTTAGTATGCTAGCATTCTAAAATATTTACAATCTAGTACAATAATAAGTACGAATTTATTGTTTGGAAAAAAGAAATCTTTAAATGCGTTTTTCTCGAAACTGTCTTTTCGCATCGCGCGCTGAGATACGTCGGTTTGCGAAACCAGCGACGAATT
>JAPZVO010001726.1:0-14346 GCA_029962745.1 Echinometra lucunter | reverse complement strand
GACTACGAGTTGAATTTGAATGCGCAAGTAGGAAATACAATGCTCGCATTTGGAAATTGAACGCTCATGCGTGATTTTGATTAACGGAAAGAGAATAAGAGCGCCCATAAATGAAACTGATCGCTCGGATTCGGAATTTGAAAGCCCGAATGTCTTCGCGGGGCGTGCGTTGCGTGAAATTGAATGCACGTTCATGAATTGGAATGAAAAAAGTATGAAATTGACCGGGAAAACCTATACTAACTTTCAGGGGTGGCGATTGGCGCCCCCATCCGTTCCAAAGAAAGAAGATAACACAAATTTTAGTTAACTATATTTATATTCATCTCATTCTATTTCATTTTTAAGTTTAGCAAGTGATATTTTGAAAAAATAAAAAATGAAAAGGAAATTAATTGATTGCACCCTTCTGATCTCATGATCTCATAATGAAGGCATAAAATATTAACATTCTCAACATAGCTACATAAAAATATACTCAGACTGTTCATCTATATATTAAATATCTCTCAGCTCGCTGCTCCATAGCAACTAGAAATTTTCCTTTAGAAATGAACGAATGGATAAATAATGTCCCGGTAAATACGCCCGAGGTTAAAAGTCAGAATTTAAACAAAGGTAAGCGGCTTATTCGGTGCGTGGAAAGATGCAGATATTAATATCAAAATAAAATGCTAATGCAACTGGGTTTCAAAGGAAAAGGGATGGGGGGGGGGGGGAGAGGTAACGCGTTGGTTTTTCGCCCTACGTAAATCAGTTTGCGACTGAAGGTGGATCATAGTTTGCACGCTGCATAAATCATTTTAAAATGCGATCCACTGATGATGCATGATGGGTTTGGTGGATAAATACTTGAACACACAACCGGAAAAGAGGAGGCCTTCCCACCCCAGTATAATTTTGATATTTCAAACAGTTGGCACGTTTGGATTTTGACTGATGACACAATTCAAAATGTAATGATAAATAAAGAGTGACATATTCTGTCTCTGGTCTGGTATTTTTAGCTCTGACATTTCTACACCGAATACAAAAACAAACACATAAATGCATGAATAGATAAATGAATAAGTAAATAAATAAAACAACACACGAATAAACAAATGATCATATGAAATCGAATTCCAGATGACATGCACACAAACATCAATAGAATAAGAATGAGATTAGTGCTATACAAATCTGATTAGGCTTTCTGTACTGGATACTGCATACTTGATTATTAGCAAGTTCTAAGTTAAAGGTTTTTTTTTTTCCAAAGTTACTAAGCTTCTGAATCTGGGGGTTCACCATTACATGTACTACATGTGCAAATGCATAACTTATAGGTTTTCCACTAAAAGATATGAAATCGTATCAATTTTATATTCTTATGTTTTAAATTCTATGACATTCAATGCTAGTTTCAAAAGACTGAGTTAAACTTCGACGCTTTAATGGCTTCATTGAAGGTAAAACAGAATATTGAGTATAAATTGCACCAAAAAATGACAAGTTATGCTAACATTTCAAAAAATGGTCAAAACATAAATACAAAAAAAAAATGATATGAACTCGTCAACTGGTAATAGCTTTAGGATAGACAGACATGACAGAGATTTAAGTTTTCATTTCATTAGATATATAGCTTCATACTGAGCGTCAGTAAAATATCTTTAATACTAAAAAAAAATTATGAAAAAAGATAATATTGTATATGAGTCGGCTGGTGTGTATCTTTAAGATCTAAATTTGTCATATTACAAATAAAAAGAAAAGACTGGTAACTTTGCTTTTAGTATAGTGACCAATGACAACGCATATACTCATCATAACCGTGTGTTTTAGGAAAGTGAGCTCTTAGTGAAACAACTTCAGATATATTAATATTTACCCTGTATATCTACATATTGCACAGTTCAGTCTGTGTTGTGTCTACAAGTGGAGGGCAAGGAAGGCCCCCCTCCACCCACCGCCAGTAGAACAACCATGACTGAAAAGAATTGCCTTTATAACTGTATCATAAATTACATATCTATATTATCACCCAAAATGTTATTTTCGAAAAGCCATTACTAGGGAAAGGGGACCAGCCCCCTCCCTAACCCTTACAGAACCTATTGACACTAGCATGACTAGTATGGATATACAGGGCCCCGTTTCATAGAACTTGTTATCAATAACAAGTTGCAGCAACTGTTATAAGCTACTGATATTCCTTGCATCTGATTGGCTGAGAGCAAATTTGTCATGGAAATGTGGCAATTGTTACTGATAACAAGTTTTATGAAACGGGGCCCAGGTTTAGACAAATAAGACAGTTAACAATGAAATAGATATGAGAGGCCTTCGATCATGTAAAACGAGACCCCTTACGTTTAGTTCATATGCTACGTAAAGCCCATTAATAATTCTCAATGAATTCTGTTCTCTTCTTTCTATCTGCCTTTCTTTCTCTGTGCCTTTATCTCCCCTTCAGCTCGAGCTTATGAATAGCCGACTATTTGGGGATCAAGGGTATTAGCCCAAACTCCACTGAAGCCTGCAATCGCGCCCACATCAGCTCGAGCTCAAATACATAATTATGTACTGCAATATAGCTCGAGCTGAGAATCAGCTGGCTATTCTCTGATTGGCTAATTCATGGAATCAGGAATAGTCGGCTATAATTCTAGAAGTTCGAGCTGATGAGGACGCACCTCTCTCTCCATTCAGAAAAGATTATCTGCCAGACTAAATCTGAAAAATCTTTCTTCACATGCATGCAGCAACTCCAAAATTTTCTCTCCCAAGGCTCTTTATAATTCCTCAAGCGGGCATTTTCCTGATCATTGTAATGAATATATTCATTATAGATAACAGGAACAATTTTAAAGAATACATCTTGTAAGAATATATACTTCCTTTTCTTAAATACACATATTCACGAGTACTGAAGGCAATAATTGTTCAGAACAAAACGTCTTCGCTCGTACTTTCGAAACTCTATACAACAGTTCCATGGCCCAGTGCGTCGTTTAGCTCCGTGATGACCGCTTCCAGTTTATCCAAGTCATCATTTGCTGGACAGTTGTCACTCGTTCCATCGTTGGTGGCGTGAGGAGATTTCAAAATTAGAAAGGCTGTCCATTTTCCTGATTCCTGAAGGTAAAATGAAGTGATTATTCAAACGTCACAGTCTAAAGCAGTTATTATCAATGAACAGAAATGGTGCACCCAATAACTTTCTTTAGCGAAGCTCACTCAGACGCGGTTCTAGAGCAAAAATTGGGGGAGGGGAGGGGGCTGCAGGTGGCTTGGAGGATTGTAATGTATATTAGCATGATTAGAATATATTAAGAGTGTGTTTGCAAAAGGGGTTAGATCCCCTTTTGTAACTTCAGAGAAAAATGCATTTATCTGCCAGGTTTTGTACAGGCGTCCATAGATAAGTAAAATTAGAGCACTTTTTCATAAGTGCTTTGAGAATTTAGTTTATAATATAGGTTTTCCCGGTCAATTTCATACTTTTTCCATTCCAATTCATGAACGTGCATTCAATTTCATGCAACGCACGCCCCGCGAAGACATTCGGGCTTTCAAATTCCGAATCCGATCGATCAATTTCATTTATGGGCGCTCTTATTCTCTTTCCGTTAATCAAAATCACGCATGAGCGTTCAATTTCCAAATTCGAGCATTGTATTTCCTACTTGCGCATTCAAATTCAACTCGTAGTCACGATGACGCTGTTTTGGGCGATCAATTTCATGTTCAGGCGATCAATTTCCTACTTCGTGCACTCAATTTAGTGGAGAAGAGAAAAAGGGGGTTATGAGGGGGAGAGCGGGACGAGCGTTGATTGTTTCTGATAAACGAGCACACTCCGAAAAAGGATTAGTCAAAATAACTATTATGTTGGTGCATATTGTCCGACCAAAATTTTTGGTGAAGATTGACCAATATGATGATGGTCATAATTACCCAATCATTTGTTTAAAATTAATGTACCTAAATTTTGGTTGATTTTAACTAAATTTTTTGTTTAGACACAAGTTCACCAACACAGTGGTTATCTTGACAAATCCCTTTTTCGAATGTACACAATATATCCGCACATCCCTCACCCCGAACACACACACACACAAGAAAAAAAAATCCCATTTTCGTCGGCCTCTAGTATGCTTATTCTTTTTTTTTTTAAGGTTCTATATTGTTCTGAATTTGTATCCACTTACAATGATATCCATAATTATTATGAATAATATGAATATACAAAGATAGGAAGAAAAGTCCGATGAGAGTTATAGTGTGGAGTTTCAAATTTTCGACTTGTATTTAGATCATCTTCAGAAATTGTAGGTAAAACTGAACATTTTGATGCCTTCTTATATCAGTGTATACAAAAACAGTTCTTGTTCTGTTTTACCTCAGTTCCTGAAGATGATCTAATCAAAGGTCGAAAATGTGAAACTCAACACTATCATAACTATGACTCTCATTGAAGTTTTCTTCCAATCTTTGTATATTTACAATGATATCGTGTCCTTATATGCTCATGTATACTTCAATACTTTAACAGCATAACGACATAATTTCTAACTTACACTCCTTGATGACGCCACCCATAAAAAGACAAAATCGCAACACTAACCACACAATGTGTTAATTACAAAACCAACTGACAAACAACATGATCTCAAAATCTCTCATGTTGAAGTCTAAATAAACAGTTTCAATGGAAGCATTTATGGCATAAACCTAAAATAGTGGACTTAAGCATGATAACATTATGGCAAATGTCTTGCCAAAGAAGCCCAATTTATTCCAAACTAAGTGAAAAACACCCGCAATGACCCCAAGCTAACTAAATGCAATGAATCTTTTAAATTGAATGCACTTATTTGGAACTTGGTTGCCTCTTCACGAATATGAATGACCAAGGAGATTCGGTCGCCGGCTTGAAATGAATTTGATTGCCCATTTATCAAAAAGCATGCTCCTACTTTGAATTTGAATGACCCAAATGAACAATTGATTGCTCGGATAGTGAATCTGAATGACCCAATTTGAATTTGAAAGCTGCTTCAGAGCTGCGAGCGTGAAATGCGGGAAATTGAATGCTCGGAATATGAACTTGAATGACAAAATCATGAAATTGACCGGGAAAACCTATAATAATAACTCTTATTTACCCAGGGTAGCCACTTCAGCTATCAGCTGATCTTCCAGCGGGCCCTGTATAACATAATATGCTATTATTACCCTTCTCCTTTCTTCTATGTCGAGCGCCTGGCTAGCAGGCAGAAGGTCCCATTTTGTCCCATGCCCGGTTTCAAGCTTTATACTTCTGTTCAAAGGATAGGAACACAGCTGAACAATGTTCTGATATCAATAACTCAATTCTAATCAAAAGTGGATCTAGCCTAGCCCCTTTTGCAAACAAGCTCTTCATATATGAAATTAAAATTTCACCTATATCGTCCATAATTTTCTTGGAGGACTTGAGCCCCCAAAGCCCCCACCCCCCCCACCCCTGTGCTACCGCGCCTGGGCTCACTGATTTCATGGATCGCGCTGGATAGTTTTCTGCTGTTTTTGTGAGAAAATAATGTAAACGCGTGAAGCAAATGAACCCCCTTATACCAATGCATTTTTATAAAAGCACTCGCTCTACATAGTAGCCGATATTGAATAAAAATTACAGACCTCAAAAGTGTATTATGTCAAAAACATTTTTACCAGAAAACAATTTTATTGGTCATAAATTGAAAGAAAGTCTCTTAAATTTAAACTCTGTTTTATCAGGATTAGCATAGCTGCATGAAACGCTAACCTCCTGCTTCTCCATGATGATATGATCAGCGTCTACTGAACCATGGGTCATGGCGCATGCGTGCATCATTTTAAGGACATCATTGAGGTCTTTCCTAACAGACTGTACGTCGTCGACTTCTAGGTGAAGCTTCCTCGCTCTGATTAGGCCGATTGCCTCAGACAGAATGAAACGTTCGGTTTTCCACTGGTTCATCGGAATAGATTTGGCTGAATCTGATGGTTCGGAAAAGGGAAACTTTTAACAATCAATAAAAATACCATTCGTCATTCATAAAATCTGTAAAAAAAATTTTTTAAATTAAACCAAATAAATAGGTCAACAGAAGTGGAGTACATTCAGTATTTTCCAAATATCTCTTTTTATTTTATATCAATTTTAAGGGAGAGTATATAGATATCTTTGTGTTTGTTTTATCGTCATCCATGTTTCCGTTCATCTTCCGTCGTGTTTGTCTGTTTAGAAGGCCATAATTCTAAAAAAAAAAAGAAAAAAAAAAAGAAGATTACTTTAGGAGACAGACAGTTGTGAGTTGAAAGAGATTTCTGTCCCTCACCTTTCTCTCCGGACAAAGTTTTGCCAAGACGATTTGGGTTTCCATTTTTGACTTGTGTGCCTGCAGCTCCATTTCGCCCGCTGCTATTGCTGCCGCTGAAGAAGGACGAGCCGGTCCGGAACGAGGCCAGTCTCGTCTTGAAATCAATGGTCGAGATGGTGTAGAGGTATGGATTGATGGACGAGTTGATTGGGAGAACAAAGACAGCGATCCAGGCGTAGACTGTAGGTGTGATGATCGCAGAGTTGGATAGGGATACGAAAGCGAGGATGACGATCGGTAACCAGCAGCAGATATCAGTGGCTACAATGACCGCAGTTCGTACAGCCAACTTAATCTGTATTAAGCAAAACAACGTAATTGGAAATAGGGAGTAAGACCATAATTGCTACAGTTAAAGAATATTGTACATATATTTTTGGATTTAAGATACACACTCGCCCACATATAACTACTGCACTATGACTTTTGATTTTGTAAAGAAAGGGGGTATTAGGAGATTCACGTCATATTGGCTGCAATAAGATCACGTGACGTTAAGTAGTGGATGTGTATTGTATACACTAATTTGCGTTCACTATCACTTTTGTTTTGCATAGCTTTGCAGCAAAAGAATTGTTTCAGATCGTACTTTGGGGAAATTCTGACTTGTAAGTCCATATTTTGTTGTTTATATAACTCAGAGGCATAAGATATTGTGTATCATGCACTATACAAAAAGGTCACTATATGATTTCATTATGAATTCACAATTAAACACAAGCTTCTAATGAACGATGAGGTTCTTTGCTAAAACCACAAAAAAGTCATGTACCTCAGCTTCCATTGTCTTGTTGGTCCGAAGTGCTGATGCCGACCGCTTAGCAATGGCATAGATGACAGCGTAGCAGACGATAATTGCTACCATGGCAATAAAATTAATGAAGACGGCACTCATTGCATACTGCCAGCCTGGTACCGGCCGCACAGAAACGCTGCTGTTAGCAGGTTTGTTAGCGCTAACAAGTCACTAACAAATCAGCCACTAACAGCACGGGTAAAATGACCGCACAGAAAGCGCTGTTAGAGCGCTGTTAGAGACCCGCGCTGTTAGAGTGCTGTTATTGGATTTGAGCCATAGAGTTAGGCAAAATCAAAGTGTTGACGCCCTCTACGTTCGTTGGGTAAAATCTATGATTTGTGCGTAGTAATCTATTTATATTTATAGTCTTCGTGAGTGACGGATTAACGAATCTTCGGAATAGCGAACCTTCGGAATAACGATCTGTAACCTACATAAAGTAGAGGATGGGAGGTGGGGGGGGGGGGGGTATTGTGATCATGCATTACAATTCACCGACCCCCGTTATATCCTCTGGAAATTTAGAAAAATATTGTTGAATATGGAGACATTAAAATAATTATATTAGATTTAAAAAGTTAAATCAAAATAATTTGTATCTAAGAAAATATAGGCATGCACTAGAATCTATATGAAGTATGATACATTGTAGTTTGACCCCCCCCCCCCCTGAAGTATAGTTCGTCACCCGTAATTAATCCCACTTGTGTCGGCCGTGGCCGCTTTGTGTAAGAGGGGTCGTAGACAACATGCACCACGTCCCGCTGTCGCGGAGGTCCAACACTCTCCGCCCCAGTGGCAGAAAGTTTATATTCAAGTCAGATGAACTTAGATAGATACTTTCAAATTAGAGCTAGACTAATAAGATTCAAAGAAATCCAATTCGATGTTAAATCAAGTTTAACTTTAGATCTATTAAGTTGGGTTTATTTTCACTTCATATACGAGTTTAAAATCATATATCTAGTGTAAGTTAGAGGAATGTAATTTATGAATATATACAACGGAATATGATTTCATGAACAATATTCATATTACGTTGTAAGAAATAACATTGCATGCAAGTATGACGGTATATTTTGTGCTAAATCCTATCACTTTTCATAGATTATAGGTCTAGTAATGATAAATTTCCTAATTTCAACAATTTATCCAATAAGCATGAAGAAGAACAAGAAAATTATCATTATATTAAGATTAAGATACACAAAACAATTTTGCAAGCCCACTTCTCATCATTTTTTTTTTTTAGTTGGAAAGGGCTCTTCCCCGGGCTCTTCACTCAGGATAGAGTATTTGCCAATGATGATTTTCATCATCACTGGCTTTAATGCTTATTATGTAGCCTATTACACTATTAAGTTACATTGACTGTACTCAAAGGTACACGGTTACTAACGTAGGCGTCAGAAGCGGGGAGGGGGGGGGGGCAATTGCCTCCCATCATTCGAAAGGGGGGGGGGGTCGATTTTTGCCCTCAAAGGGCCCCCTCGGAAGAAAAAGGAAAATAAAATGGGATCACACAACCATGTAAAATGGGCATACTGGCATGATTAGTGCTCTAAAATGGAAACTTTCATTCAAAAATCCAAATTTTCTTACTTGGTCACTACGCAGCCTCGCATAGTAATTAGAAGCAACGTTTCTCAGTATTTAGAAATTCTTTCTATCATCTGTGAAAAAGGGGCAGATGCTTGCTTTATTCGGGGGATTATCCCCCCCCCCCCTTCCTCCTCACTATCCTCATATATTGGCATAAGGGGGCCTTTTTTTTTTCATATTTGGGCAATGCCGGAATATGACATTTCTGTAAATTTTCACCACCAAAATTGTAAAAAGTTGTGAAACTGAATAGTTGATTTTTGGGCAGAGGGTGTCAGCCCCAACGCCAAAATTTAACAGTATGCCATGCATAATCCTCCCATTGCCATGCCCGATCTCCTGAGTCTCTTACGCCATCCTAACATGCTAGAAGCGGTGAAAATAATCATGTTTCAAGTACATATGATGAGAGAAAGCTGGGACCCTTCCGGCGCGCCTGGTTACTCACCGTAGTGTTCTTTCCATTGCAGGGCCTACATGTCAAAAAGGTCTTCAAACACTGCTTTTGAAAGCCGATATTTCCTGAAAAAGTCATTTTCATTTTCTTCTTGAAAGCATCATATTCAAGCTGTGAAGTGCTCTAAATTACCATTTTCCGTTCTTCAAAACTTGAAAATTTTCTCACTCAGTCGCTGTTGGCTTCCTAGCACACTATTAGTTTGTAATGTAAATGTTCACTTCATGATCTAGTTTTAATCAATATCTTTGCTCCATTAAGCATTACCTGATTTTACAAAGATTTCTCTCTATATCAAGTGTAACAGAAAAATGTATTGGGGCCACTAAAAGCATTGGCGTGGGGGTGGGGGTGGGGGATGGGGGTGGGGGTGGGGATATATCCCCCCACTATTTGGAGAGGGGGGATATATGGCATTTACAAATATCCCCCTCACTTTTTAAGGAGGAAAATATATTTTGATTTATCAGTTAGTAAAAATTTGAATATCTATCATAAACGACCATCATATTTTAGAATTTCTATTTGAAAATGCGATTGAAAACCAGAAAAAGTGGTTATTTTTGGCTCGCTCACTTCTCTCGCGCATCATATTTTATAATTTCTCTTCTAAAATGAAAACAAAAAAGTGGCCATTTTTGGCTGGCTCGCTTCGCTCGGTCGTCATATTTCAGAATATTTATTCGAAAATGCAATTAAAACCAAATAAGCGGTTATTTTTTGTTCGCTAGCTCGCAACATTGACATTAAAATTTGTGCAAGAGGGGAAAAAAATCGTCCAAAAATTCAATTACACCCCCCCCCCCCCCCCTCCTCAAACTCAATGTGGATTTACGCCGGCGACTAAAACTCGAGCTTCACACTCTATTTTTCCATACACGCAAAAAAAAAAAAAAAATCGGCTGCCCCTGCCCCCAACATTTTCTTTTGCCCTCCATTCCCCCCCCCCCCCCACTTTATAGTGGTACCGCCACTGCTCCCCGTGGCTCTATCAGCTAAATCTATGTCGTCCCCTATACCCGCCACATTCTTAATTAGGTCTAGGTCTATTTTGAACCATTTTGAAGTACTTGGTAGAAAAAGTGGGAGACAAGTTATAGCGCACGACAAGAAATTATTCACTAACATTGCCACTATAGGCGCCCCTAGCACCGTTGGTGAGTTGTTAAAACATTACCACTACTGTTAGCTTCTGTGCGGCCTTGAAATGTTAGGCTAACAGCGCTCTTAGTCAATTCGACTAACATTACGCTTCTGTGCGGCCAAACCATCGCTACCGGTACTGTTAGTGCGCTGTTAGCGCTAACAACGTTTCTGTGCGGCCAGTACAGTACTGGCCGCACAGAAATGTTGTTAGCGCTAACCGGAAGAGTCCCAGCTTTCTCTCATCATAAGTACTTGAAACATGATTATTTTTCACCTCTTCTAGTATGTTAGGATGGCGTAAGAGACTCAAGAGACCGGGCATGGCAATGGGAGGGTTATGCATGGCATACTGTTAAATTTTGGCGTTGGGGCTGACACCCTCTGCCCGAAAATCAACTATTCAGTTTCACAACTTTGTTCGCGCGAGCGAAACGAGCGCGCAATTTTTTTACAATTTTGGTGGTGAAAATTTACAGAAATTTCATATTCCGGCATTGCCCAAATATAAAAAAAAAAAAAAATACTGGCGCCAATATATGAGGATACTGAGGAGGAAGGGGGGGGGGGGGACAAAATAATTCCCCGAATAAAGCAAGCATCTGCCCCTTTTTCACAGATGATAGAACGAATTTCTAAATACTGAGAAACGTTGCTTCTAATTAATAGACGAGGGTGCGTAGTGACCGAGTAAGAAAATTTTTGAATGAAAGTTTCAATTATAGAGCACTAATCATGCCAGTATGCTCATTTTACATGGTTGTATATGATCCAATTTTATTTTTCTTTTTTCTTCCGAGGGGGGCCCTTTGGGGGCAAAAAATCATCCCCCCTTTCGAATGATGGGGGCAATTCCCCCCCCCCCCCGCTTCCGGCGCCTGTGTGAGTAACCGTGTACCGTATCTGAAGTACAGTCAATGTAACTTAATAGTGTAATAGGCTACATACGCATTAAAGCCAGTGATGATGAAAATCATCATTGGCAAATACTCTATCATGAGTGAAGAGCCCTTTCCAACTAAAAAAAAAAAAAAAAAAAAATGATGAGAAGTGGGCTTGCAAAATTGTTTTTGTGGTACAGTATCTTAATCTCAATATCATGATAATTTTCTTGTTCTTCTTCATGCTTATTGGATAAATTGTTGAAAATTAGAAAATTTATCATTACTAGACCTAGTAATGATCAACAAGATTCATCAATCTATAAATAGATTACTACGCACAAATCATAGATTTTACCCAACGAACATAGAGGGCGTCAACACTTTTCAGTGTTGACGCCCTCTACGTTGGTTGATTTTACCTAACTCTATGGCTCAAATCCACTAACAGCACTTTAACAGCGCGCGTGTCTAACAGCGCTCTAACAGTGCTTTCTGTGCGGTCATTTTACCCGTGTTGTTAGTGGCTGATTTGTTAGTGACTTGTTAGCGCTAACAAACCTGCTACCAACAGCGTTTCTGTGCGGCCGGTACTGGTCCATGGGTAGACAAAGAGAACGAGATAAAGAGAGAGAGGGAGAAATATAGAGAGAAGGAGGGAATAAGGTAGAGAAGAATATCATGATAAGTTCATTTGCAGAGATACAAAAGAATCAACCTGTAATGTCATAACAGTGAGAGAACGCATAAAATCAGCTGTTCATGTACAATGTTGTTTATGATCTACGAACGTCAAAGCCTGGCTGCAACGCCTACGCCTTCTCCACTGATTTACAGTTGGGTTCAATTCTTTACAATACCATCAAAACCATTTCCATCTATACCTTGCAGTCATGGCAGTGGAGTTAAATGTAAGAGTGAAGCACTTTTTTTTCAAAAGGGATGAGACGTCACAGAAGTGTTCAGATTCTGTGACCTTGTAAAATAATCCGTCAGCAAATAAACGAATCCATTCACTACACCGCTGTATATTGTCACGAAGGAAAGGCGCATCGACACCCATAAGTTCAAGTTTAGGTTTATTTCCAATATAACACAATAAATAAAATATTTTTTTCTTCTTTTAAACAGAAATATCGTAAATTAACATACAATATTTTTTCCTCTTATTAACATCAAAACAAATTAAATGTCTGCTTGACATAGTGTTTTAAAAGGAAAAGAAATGATATTGGAAAAGAGAAATCCACAAAAAAGCAATATATGCTTGTAGTGACGTGGATTCCTCAAGAAAGAAACAGGAAAGTAAAGAAAAGAAAACAGAAGAATGTATGATATACATAAGGAGAGAGAAGAAGATAGATGGAAGGAGGAACAAATAAAAACATAGGATATGGGAGAGGATAGATGAGAGGAAGAGCAAAGAAATACATGAAGAAAGAGCAAAAGATACAGAATTCACTATTTCTTCGTGTGTAATTTTTCTTTTATCTCTACCTTTCCATTTTCTTTTTACACGGATTTCTAGGCCTATGGATCCATCTTTCTTTTTACAATTCTTTGGGCAATCCTCTCGTCTCAGGTTTCTTCGCCTTTAGTTCCTTGAAGGACCCTTTTCCTTTTGTATTTTTCTTTGCCTTTTCTTTCTCTCTGTACATGTATCGCCGCGTGCGCCGCTGTACAGGCGTAGGATCTGAGAGCTGAAAACAGACTGGTTCATATCTCTATGGCTGAAACGAAACCTAGACTTTGAAACCAGCACGTTTGATGCAATTAATCGAAAAAAAACTGCCTAGGCTGCGGTGTAAAACGGAAACGCGCTCCCCGGGCAGCATTGGCGTAAATCCCGGGGGGGGGGGGGATGGGCGGGGGGGATATATCCCTCCCACTTTTTGGAGAGGGGGGAAGGCGTGTACAAATATCCCCCCCCCCCACTTTTTAAGAAAGAAAATATATTTTAATTAATCCGTTAGTAAAATCTTTGAATATCTGTCATAAACAACCATCATATTTTATAATTTCTATTTGAAAATGCGATTAAAAATGAGAAAAGTGGTTATTTTTGGCTTGCTCGCTTTGCTCGCTCATATTTGCGAATTTCTGTTAGAAAATGCGATTAAAAACTAGAAAAATGGTTATTTTTGGCTCACTCGCTCCGCTCGCTCGCAAAATAAATATTAAAATGTGTGTAAGGGGGTCTGTGGGGGTCAGTGAGAGTGTGTGCTTATACCTAAGTGTGAGATCGACAGAAAAAAAAAAATCGTCAAAATAGTCAATCATCCCCCCCCCCACTCCTCAGAGAGTGGATTTACGCCGGTGCCGGGCAGGTATACCGAATACTTTGGTCACGAAACTCCGTTACCAAAATGTGCAGTGTACCAAAACATGAAAAATGTGCAGTACTGTAATAGGCCTACTGCACATTTTGGTTTTGTTACCAAAATATGCCGTATATCCCTAACTTCTCACAGTCCTCCTCCCAAACATGTTGGCAATGAAGGCTGTGAAACATATGTTTAATATTATTGATAGAATTTCAATACAGTGTATACTGTTTACACCACCCCGGAGTGACCTTGACACCGTCTTTCCAATCAAAAGACTAAGCATGTACACCTCAATAGCATATTTGCTATTGTGAATGCGTAGACGTTCTTTTGGTGGATCTATTAATATGGTGACTTGCATGATTTGTCATCAGTCATGCGGCTGTGGTAAACTAACACACAACGTTTTTACCATTAAAAAAATCGCACTAAATTGATTCACGCGATCGTATTATTCAAGACTGAAAAAGGGAGGTTGTAAAATGATGATAGTGAAAAAGTGACAATGATAGTTTTTATTAATGAACTCAAATTGTATTTATTTAAAAAACCACTGCGGGTCTAGTGGTTGAATAACGTAAGAAAGCATGAGAACAAGATATGAAAAATTTGTAATCAATATAAAAAGAAAGTGCACATATTGTGCTAATGTCAATTCATCTTAGCTTTTTAAAAAATCTTTCATATCTAGTTTTTTCGCTCGATTTCCATCTATGCCTCTCGTTGGGCTCTGTGAAGTCAGTTG
>JAPZVO010001725.1:0-14349 GCA_029962745.1 Echinometra lucunter | reverse complement strand
CCATATCAGTAGGGATTATGCCATTTCTTATATTTGAGGTAAAGTTCAGAGATCTAGAAGTTGGTAGATCTGATGTTGTGGTTCCTGTACCTTCTCCATTGAAAGAAGAAAAACTCCTGCATGTATTTGTCTTCTCAAGATAGTTCCATTCAAAGTCATTACATTGTGGAAAATCTTTCTTTTTATACAGTGAAGAACAACAGACTCCTGATAGGGATTTTTTCACCCAAAACGTTTGCCAAAAACTTGTAAGATTTTGACTTATGTCATTCTTAGGTGGTATTTTCTCACAGTCTTGATAGCACTGGAACATGCCAGAATGACTTCCAAGTAGTGCAGTGCATGTCAGTAATGCCCAACCTTCAAGTGGGTTTGTTACTGTATCAAAAGTGCAACTTGCTTTTCCTGGAGAGTAATCTATACGTAGTGCTATTCTTCTGATGGTATGTCTGTCAGGCTGATCTGCATTACCACCTATACAAATGTACGTTCCAGCATCTTCTCTTGAAGTATTCACAATTTGAATATGAATTTGAATTGTTCCATCTCCAGCTTGTTCAGAACTTACAGAAAATCTCCCTATTTGGTCATTAGTGAGGCCGATTGAATCTACATTTCCAACTTGAGAGTCATAAAATGGATATCTATTTCCAATTTGCACGATGAAAGCAAAATTGTTTTGGTCTGGAAATTGAAATACAAAGGCAGCTAATTCACCTTCATTTATTGTAACTTGAGCAGATGTAGCAATTGCTATATGTAAAGTTAATAATATGTATATATGTGGATTTATTTCTTCAAACATCATGCTTAAGAGGAAAAAGCATTATGACTTGGATGTGAAAATATGCTTCAGTGAGATAGAAATGAATTATAGTTAGTTACTTGAACTTGTTCATACACTTAGTTATTCAGAGGGTTTTAAGAGTTAATTAATTCTCCTGTATGATAACACTGTACAGGTTATATTTTGAGAAGAGTGAAAATCATTTAACCATATGACGTAAGCACTGTCCACTGAGTTATTGAAGATACAGTCTGTGGGATGGAAGATGCAGTATTTGTACTTTAGTGACAATCATTTAAGTTAATTGATTAATATTTTCCTTTTGTCCATGTAAAGTCAGATTCATTGTCAGTTGCAGGTTAAGAGAAAATTCTTGTGATACTTATTTCACAAGGTCACAGAAAATCTCCACACTCACTACAATGTGTGTCCTGTAATTTTTAGTCACTGAACAACTGTTACAGTTAACTAGTGTGTCTTTCTGTAACCAGAATGATGCAACGTAATTCCTTTGTTGAGTTACAATCCTTGGACCAAAACAGATCATGGATCCCTTTGGATGAAAATACACTGCAGCATAGAATATTTTGACTGGAAATGCTTGTTCTAGAGGTACAGTTTGCCTATCTTCTCTACTGCAGTTTCAGGTGAAAGTGGAGGGAATACACGTAGATGAGCAGTTTATGTTGACGTGAAATACTGTCACTTTCAAATCTGCATTCATAGATTCCAGCATCTGATGTGGATATATTCCTGATTCGCTGCTTTACAATGAAATATCCATGAAAGGTTTTAGGCGTAATTATGATTTTCTCTTAATTTTCCAGGAAGTACTCTTGTGTTCTTTTTGCGCCCTTGTATGCCAATACAAAAGAGAAGTTGTTTTGATGTGCTAAGAATTTCAAACTCACTGAAGAATCACCTACTTTAGGAAATGTTTCCTGTGTCTCAGAAGAATTACATTCAGAGCGATTGAAGGAGAAGAAAATAACCTGTACAATCAGAACCGTGCATAGCTGTTTGAGAGTTCCTATACTGATATCGGGAAGTCACTCATAAGTATAATTGTTAATTTCCATCATCTTGACTTCTAGCATGTTCATTCAATCCACATGGTATCCTGCATAAAGAGAACAAAGTCATTTAATTTTAAATGATCAGATTATTATAAATTATGATGTAAGAAATGATTTTGACACTGATGAGATCAGTTATTTTTAACAATAGTTGGCTTGATAATCCTATTTACCCTACATTGTACCCTATACAAATTCTTTGCATCACAGTTTTTTTGTAGCTTTGTGATCTTATGTAGTATATGAACATTTTCAGCTTTGTTTCCAAAACAGCAACTTTGGGCGATTTGCATAATTTGCATAAATATGGATGGATACAGGTTTACATCGCAAGACAACTTAGCACAGAATGTATGAGCTGATCTACGAGCTAATTGTGAATGTGCACTGATATGGAACTTTCATCCCCTGTCACACTTATTCAGAATCAGCAGGAATCGAGCAGAACCAGCCGGAATGGAGAATTTTCAAAATTCACGCCACGTTCGGGAGGGAAATTCAGATTGACCTAATTGCCGTTGGAATACTTGGAACGTCCTTTGAACCGCCTCGAATGATTCTTGCACATTCCGGTTGTATTTGCTCTCGAATGCAACTCGAATGTACTTGGAACACAGTACGAATATTTAGAATGCTGTTAGAATGCAGTCAGCCTATTTGGAATGAATTTCGAATGCTGTACAAGCGCTGTTCGATTGCTGCCTGTATACCGCCCGAAGTCTGGTTGGAAGGTGTCTTTAAATTGCTATCATTAATAAAATAATAATAATAATAATAGTAATAATTATATAATATTGACTGGCATTAATGATATACCAACCTATATCGCCCGATCTGAATGCAATATTGCCTAAGCCGAAGGCGCGGGCAATATTGGATTCAGAGAGGGCGATATAGGTTGTATCTCATTAAATGCAGTCAATATTATTATTATTATCTATATCCCACAGGAAATCGATGAAAAAATGAATTAAAGTCATCTCTCCATTGTCTCCAAGTACCCATTTAACATGTTATGTGCCTTAACTTTAATCACACGGCTTATACCTTTTTATGATGTCATAATGTATTTGCGCATTGCATGTTGTGTATCTTTTTATTCGCGCACTGCATGCATGGCTTGCGTTGCTTCTCAAACCCTTTCAAACTGGATTTCATGAATATTGCCTGCTGCTCAATATACACATAGAGTCAATGAGAAAACCCGGAAGAGAGAAAATATGGTATGATATTGACCGCTGCCAAATCAGAGAACGCAAAATATGGAAGTAATTGCCACGGAAAAATGCCTCGTATAGATAATAATATTGGATATTTAGATAGTGCACATATCCACCTGGTAAGGTGCTCAAGGCGCTCCCAATATTACCCTGGCTATAAGCTAGGCTACACTTTGGCGCTCACAGCTTTCAAGGAATTCCTTCCTGCCGGTACCCATTTACACCTGGGTCGAGTGTGGGAAATGTAGATGAATGTCTTGCCAAAGGACATTAGTGCTTCAGCAGGGATTCGAACCCCATACCTTATGGTTCAGCCCGGAGACTTATCCACTGGACCACAACACCTCTACAAAAAATAATAACTGCCATTTGTTTCTCATGTAGTTATGACACAGTGGTATAAGCGTGTTATCATTATGCAGTTTTAGAAGGAAGAGAATTAGAGAAAATAAATGTAAAATTTTGCTCTCAAAGTATCTGTTTACCAGTAAATTTCCAGAATCATTAAAATTTTGTTAGTTATTCTAAATGTATTTTTACAAACAAAGTACAGTTTAAAAGGAACAGAAAGCAAAAAAAAATATATATTACTTTATAACAATATCTGGTCATGATACTTAAGGAAAATGTAATTTGATTGTCATTTTGGTACATTGTATTATAAAAGTTTATGAATAATGTAAATGTATTACATATTGTTTTTGTATATGCGGTGTAAGGGTTGAAGTATTTCAAATAGGGGCATTAAGTTAGTCATGTTAGTTGTCTATTATTTGTCACTGGACTTTGTTTTTTTTAAATGTATGTAATGTATGTTTTGTTTATGTTTGTGGACTAAATTGCTATAACTATAATGTCAGACTGTTATTTTGCCATTTTTTTTCCTCCTAAATTTGTTTTAAACCTTTGTTTATCAGCTTGAATGCGATCAGAATGTTTTGAATGCTGTTGGAATGTCGTAAGAATATTTAGAATGCATTCAGAGTGCAGTAAGAATGCACTTCGAATGCCGTTCAATATTTCTCCACTTCGAATGCACCTCGAAAGTTTTGAACATGAGCAAAACATTCGGGCCGGCCACAAAAATGGGCCCGAATATTTGGAATGCACTCAGAATGCAGTCAGAATTTTTAGAATGCACTTCGAATATCCAGGAATGTACAAAGAATTTTCATTCCGACGGCATTCTGGCTCATTCCACCTCTAGTGTGACTAGGGTTTTGATAATGCTGTCCATCTTTGGAATGCAACCTGTGATAAAATGAAACGACTGTACGCACAATGTCTGATATGGTTGTACATGTATGACTTCCATTTAGGAGTTTTTATTGTTACAATTTATTGTACTAAAAATCATATAACTTCCAACTTGGTTGTCTGTGAACTACTGAAAGTTTATTTCTTACTTTTAGAATGAATTGGTATTAAATGCAAGCATGCAGGTAGGCAGCTTTTTAGATTAGCTGTCTGTATTTTTATCAGAAATTGTGGTCGGATTATTTTCCACCATTTATGTGTATATACTGTATGCTATTAATGTCCGACTAGAATATGGCTGCAGTAAATAAATGAAAAAATGATAAATACATCTACATTAGGAACATACAATATAATGAAAACTACTTGTGAAAAATCAACTTAAAGCATGTATTCACTGATTTTAAAAACTTCTTAATTTTCATTATTGCGTAGGTGAAGTGTAGATCACACAGGTTTTTCAAAATTGAATGCTTGGAAACATTTGAAGTAATAATTATCATTTACAAAGCGCTAAAATACAAACCTGACATAGCACCCGAAGAGCTCTCTGAATGCCTCTGAGATGTGTGACGTCACAGGTGGGATGCTAATTGCGCAAGCAGAGGATGTCCCATAACATCTCACACATTCTCAGTGCCTATTTTTGTTGTCTTCTCTTCAGTTATTTCTCTGACTTCACTAGCATCAGTCTAAATGTTTAATCTATTGCCTCACTCTAAACCCCATGCATGGTATCATTTGGATGGAAAATGAAGCATTTACAGAATAAATGAATCAGTCGCTTATAAACAATATAGACACCATTGAATTATGGGCTGCATACACCACAGTATATTTGGCGTTTCAAGAGGGAACGAATACAGTCCATGCAATCATTCAGCAGGATTTTTAATTTGAGTGTGGTTTCTTTTTTTGTAAATATACAGGATGAGGGTTAATGATCAAACAAAAGATTTCAGCCATCAGAATCAGTTTCATTTCCCTTTTAGAATGGTGTGAAATATAGGCACGTTTGAATACACTAAATTCTTTAAAATTTGAGAAATAATTACACTGCAATTATGTTCATTCTTTATGGGACGTCATCTGCTTGGGCAGGATTGGTGCCTGCAGTGATGTCATTAAAACATCGTTATTTTTCTGGCCAATCGCTTGTATATCACAGATGCTAGGAGGTGTTTTTATTTGTGTTATTTGTTTAATTACCTGATATGTAGTTGTTGTAAAACTGATACGATTGCTATCTGTAAGCTTGCCAGTTTCTCCTGATACATTATTTGCCATATTTATGATTTTCTTTGAATGTGACCTTTAAGGTAACTTCATTTGCCCTGTCTATCACCTTTAGAAATGTGCAGATTTTACAATGGCTTATTACATAATCCGAACATAAATTGTATGGGCAGTACAATAGGCTTTTGAAATTGCACTTGAATTGATTTTTCAATAGTAGTTTTATGGTGTTATACCCTCTTTTACCACATTAGAGTTCTGTATCAGCGCAAACACACCATAAGTATGTACATCAGTGTACACATATAGTGTAGGTTGTCTTGTGGTGTAAACCTGCATCAATCCATATTTATGTAAATTATGCAAATTGCCCAAAGTTGTTGTGGTAACAAAGCTGAAAATGTTCATAGACCACACAGGATCACAAATCATTAAGAAAATTTTTGCAAAGTTCATTCTGAGGGTATTTCCATGAATTACAAATGCAGTGGAAAAAAAAAACCTTTTCAATTGACAAAAGCTCATTTTTTATTAGTTTTTCAAAATTGATATTTCCATTAAGGACTTTCAGCTTGTCAAATTTGGGGGATTTCCCAGCTGAAGTTCCCTGGCAAGTTTATTTCGAAAGGGCATAAAGGTAGCATACTGGTTAAAGATTTGTGTTCTAAAAGTCCAATTAAAGCCTTTTTACACTGGCAAAATTTTGCTTAGTCCCGGACTATCGGTGGGGCTAAGGGAGGCCTTAGCCCCACCGATAGTACCGGATTTTCCTTAGCCCACTTTCTGTTTACACTGCTTTTTGCAAAAGTGGGCTAGCCCCACCGATAGTCCCGTACTAGCTGGCCCTGCAAAAAAGCAGGGCTAACCCCGCAATTGCGGTGCCAAGCAAGCCAGTGTAAAAAGCAAGAAAAAATAGTCCGGGGTTAAGCGACGAGATGCCCATTGACCAATCAGAAACAAAGGCTTATCTGCTAGCGATAGCATATGCATGCATGCTCAGACGTTTGCGCGCGGGGGATATCCTTGGCCGACCTTGGGAAGTAGTACGGGATTAAGAAAATGCGAGTGTAAACAGCCAGCTTTTCCTTGGCCCGGGCTAAGCGCTTAGTACGGGACTTATTTAGCAAGTGTAAAAAGAAAAAAAAAGATAGTACGGGACTAATGAAAGTCCCGTACTAAGGAAAGTACGGGATTAAGAAATGCCAGTGTAAAAAGGGTATTAGAAGACCAGTCTCCAACCACTATGGTGTACATATAGCCTTACAAGCATTCCTTGTACACAAAGAGGAAGGGCAAGATAGCAAAGCGTGTGATATCAGCAGCCGGAAGTGAAAAATGACTCTTGACAAATTTTATTGAGGAAGTTCTCCACCTTCTATTTGAACTGGCTGTTTCCCTGATAAATTTCTCTTTCCCTGGTGAAGTTCCCCACCTTAGTCGGTGGAGAAGTTCCCCAGTGAAGTTATCTGGTTTTCCTTAGGGAAATTTACCTTACGTCTTTTCAGACTGCATGTTTCCCTGTTGAAAGTGGGAAGTTCCCAGGGAAGTTGCAGGTCTGAAAAGGGTATTAGATGATCAGTAAAAGATTGAAAAAAAAAAAAACACCCTCTGGCATAGCGGTTTCTTCCGCAACAGGTTTTTAATGCAATATCAAAAACGCCTATCTGACCCAAACAGGGTTAAGCAACCAGGCACCGACCAATAATAACCTCTAAAGAAGACTGCCAAAAACAGAACGACAACCAAGTGGTTGTCAGTTGACTGCTACTGGTTGCTACTCTAGTGAGCCTTGGGCTTAGTTAGAAGAAAGGTTAAATTAGCAATGAATCACATACCATATTTTTTAGATTTACTGTTCCATGGTGTTGTGCACATCAGTACTCTCCTCTGTATCTTAAACAGGAACTTATATCTGTTAACATCTGATAAATTGAGTTACGTGTGCTCTGAGTTAGCCGTGTCATATTATTTTTCCCTCAGCAAATAGTAGTGCTGCTGTTATTGTGTAGAAAGCCTATTGTTTGAGAACATTTAATAAGCTGTGATGCATGATCACTCCCTCACAGCTTACCACATCACGCTTTGTGCTTATCTGCCCGAGGGGGGGGGGGTCTGCAGTTTCCCTACTTTTTTGAGTAGACACATTGGCCTCTACATGTATACAATAACAAGGCAATGAGTATGCCTGCTTTCATGCTCAGCCCCCCACTTTCAAAAACGCTCTGCGGCTCCTGCTGCTCATTGTTAGATGACCGAGTTCCACCTGAATGAAAACGATAATCATGAATAAATGGTCCTGTTCTTATTTTGAAGGAAATAGTTAGTGTTGACATTATCTGTAGTAGAAGTATCTTATACTGCTTTCACACCAAGGTACGGTGGCTGGGTACAGTCTCTGCGACTGTACCCAGCTCAGAACCAACTGTTGTGGTTCTGCAACAGTGGGTTCTTCTTAAACTGTCCATGTTTTTACTGTAAGGCCTTGTTTATAGACCATACCCAGCGACCGACGGACGTGCTTTCTCACCGCCGTCAAAATTTTGTCAGGCCCTGAGCGATCGGTCGCATTATAGCTGACCTAGCCTGAAGCGGAAGTAGAGATAGTGCGTGGGCATGTATGGGGGGGGGGGGGTGGTCATTTCATTTTGATCGGTCGCAGAGCACGATGTGCTTTCACATCAAGTTTGCATCGGTCGTGACCCGTCGCTGAATTGGTAGAAGAGCCTTTTCAGAAAACTGTAATGCTTGTTAACTCTAGACAGGCGTTGATCCACCAGTGGAACAGAGGGGACTGTCACAGTTGACTCCTCGCACATATGCATTATATATGTGCCTCATACTCGAAGCAGTGTGGCAGTTCAGGGTTTTGCTACATGTACAATCTGAGTAAAAATTTGAGAGCAATTCTCTTTTTTTTCCCCTCAGTGCACTCAATGGAAAAAAATTCTCTCAAATATTCTTTTGAATTAAGTAATGTAATGTTTTTATGGGTTTGTATTTGCAAAACTTTTGATAGATATTTCATCTAGGCACTACAATCAGAAGTAAAATATGATATCAAGTGTATATTTAACTTCAGTTGGTTAGGTGAGACCAGGCTGTAAACCATAAATCTCTGAGGTATTCTACTGCTCTGGAGACAAAACCCCCATTCAAGCAAATATTTGTTTTCACATTTGAGGAAACATGAATGAAAATGAATATAAAGGGGTGTTCAGATATGAAAAATTTTGTGCCGCCACAATGTCGCCTCATATCTGAACACCCCTTAATGATGGAATTGTCCACTAAGGTGGGTGCACTTCCAGACTTTTGACTTTTTCACCTTTATTAAGCTATAAAGGAAAAGGTTCAATGGTGGTTTGGCAGTGATGCCAACTGTTCTTTTTTTAGCAGTGTTTTGTACTGTTTTTTAGGGAAATACTGCACGTTCCTGAACTAGTTACTGTATAAGTTACTGTATTTACTGTACTTACTACTAAGTTACTGTACAGCTCTATGACTGTGATGTAGGATATACTCTTTTGACATCTATAATTCTTCTTTTCAGACATTAAAAAATATTGCAAAAACTTGATAAAAGGTTGCAACCTCTGGTTTGAGGAGAACTCTTGCCCTCAAAACTGTCAAAAAATACTCTCAGTAAAAAGCATTTAGTTTTACTTAGTGGAGACAAATTGACAAGTCAGGTTACGTGATTGTGTGTTGTTATTCCATAGGTATTCTTTAACAGTTATATTGATAACTTAAATTTCCAGTATTATCATTTTCTCAGTTGATTTAATTGTCCATGCATTGGCTAAAGTTGTAGAGGGCTTGATGAGAACATTTTGCTGTTGTTATTTCTTGTTGTTGTTTCTTTGCTCTTATACGAAATACATGTACATGAATGTCTTTTTTCTGACTTGGGATCCTAGACAAGTCAATAAAGAAAATGGATTTCCTTGAAAACATTTTTGTTGTGTATTTGTAAACAAATGTTACTTAAACACAGTTACAGTGTGTGAGAATTTTAGTCACTATGAAATATATGTGTATGTTATAAGTTGCTTTAACTTGTCCCTTTAAAGAGTTGTTTTATGACTGCTTTCAATCTGAGAATCCTCTCCAATGAATGAAGAAGGACAAGAAGGGTTAACTGTGAAAGTTTAGGTAAATTCGGACAATCTGTTCAAGAGTTATGAACTTTGAAAGTTTGAATAAATCCTTATTATGGATATCCTTGAGTTGGCAACTCCACCAGCATCTGTGATGTCATGGACAACTCTTCATTCATTTTGTACACAGAATTTCACATTTTCTTCATTTTCAAGAAAAATAGAAAAATATTTTTTATTTTTTGTTTGAGTGTGACATGGCTACATCAATTCTGCAAGCATTTTTGGAAAAATTATGTTGATTCCTGACTTGATATTTCATAAGAATAATTTTTTTTGAAGATTTATGCACAAAATGAATGGAGAGTTATCCATGATGACATCACAGATGCTGGCAAAGTTGCCAACTCAAGGATCCCCGTAATAGGGATTTACTGAAACTTTCAAACATTCTCTTGAACAGATTGTCCTATTTTGCTCAAACTTTCAGTGTTTACTCTTCTAGGTCATCTCCATTCACTAAGAGCACACTGATACCTTGCTTGCAATCTCCTTTAAGTGTTTCTTAGTTCCCAAAGTCTAGCTTTCTCTGTATATTTATCTCTCTCTCCCTGTATCATTCACAGCTTCCTTTTAAGTTTGATGGAAACCTTTCAAAACCTCTTGTATTTAAGGGGTTTCTTGTTTATACAATGGAACTTAGAAACAAGGATCGGTTGACAATTGGAAGCAAAATGACCATTTCTTTTCTCTTTAATTCTCTGGCCTTCATTGTATCAAACATGATAAATCTACAATAAAATCATGAGAACCTAAGTAATGACGGAACACATGGTTTCAACCTTTAAATCAGAAGTATCGTTTATTTCTAGTCATTTTTGTTGTTGTTTTTAAAAGTTAGAAGATCTATTTCTGCAAGCCAAATAAATTGTCAAAAGAGTGCAAACTAGCTTTAGCTCAGCAAAGATGTTGTTTTGATGCTTACTATTTAGTGATCTGTTTTAGCTTTTTTGTAATTTAAATTTTTTTTTTCTCCTTGTCACAATAATACATTTACATCTAACCCTATGATTGAGATATGAATGGCTAAGTAGCCACAGCAATTATATACTATACAAATATACAATACATTTTGAGGGTCTAGCAAAAACTATGAGCTAATGAAGAGACATGAATAGTAACTTTCTCAAGAGCAAATTTATATCCAATTTACTATACCCGAGGCTTGCGCTGCACAACATGCATGCACACGCACTGCAAAATTGAAGAAATGCAGAATGATATCGATGGCCGAAATAGCGGTGATGGTGGCCTTCGCAGGGTGATTGTGGATTCCGAAATGTACTATACCATGCCTAATAGTAGATGACCTCCCGCTCTCAAACATCTACAGTAAAATTATCCACTTTTTATGCTCTGTACAATCGTAATGCAAAAAACTATACATGAGGGATATAATACAGTCTATATGGTGCTGTTCAACCTTGACTTTCTAAACTTGTGCTATCCTTTAACTCGTGCTATCCTTTAACTCATAGACTATCCTATTAACCCTAAACTATCATTTTTGCTTTGCTCACTTGAATTCAAAGGGGTCGATTTGTAAAGGAAAGCAAATGGATACAATGGCCGGAATTCACAAATGTGGTTTAGATTTAGACCATGGTTTAGGCAAATTTTGTGGTGCGCTTGATTTATCGCATACACTTAGAAAAGTCCAATGATCCCTGATAATGAACGCGCGTGTGTGTTTGGCATATGGTGCTAAATTTACGCTTGTTGCCATGGTTTAGACCGTGGTTTATGTAATTTACATAAACCGGTGTCTAAACTATAGTAACAAGCCTAAATTTAGCACCTTTTGCCACACATGTGCATTTATTATTGGACCTTTCTTAGTGAACGAGCGAAATCAAGCGCACTTATACCAAAAATTTGCCTAAACCATGGTCTAGATTCAAACCACCTTTGTGAATTCCAACCAATCTGCCTATTCATCAATTTAGCACCTGGGTGAAGAGTGGCAAGTGTTGATTAATGTCTTGCCAGAAGACTCTGGTGTTATTGGCCTTGACTGTGATCCTTATCCCAGTACTACTTTGATTTCTATTTTCACTTCAATGCATTGCACATTTTTAAGACTTTAGAGGGGTGCAGTGCCCACTTTTCCCAGGGGCCAAATAATCCTGAACCATCAAAGCGGCTAGCAATATTATCTTTGTCAAAAAACAGTGAGAAAAGAAAGCAGACCAAAAAGTGGAAAGCCCTTTAAGAAGCAGCCCTTCTTCCCAATTACCAGGGATGTCTCTTGATATGCTGATTTACAGCAATAAATAAATGTATCTACCTATTTGCTAGTTTCCCAAACTAAGCCGTCATTCGAGAAAAGTTAAGTCACAACGCGCATACCCCACCTGAGGAGTACTTTCCCTGTCCACCAATCGTAAACGCACAGCTGCCATGTTCTTCCTCTTCCTTTCTCGGTCGTTAGAGAAGGCACAATATTTGAGCTAAGTTTTATGCTAGATTGCAAGTTTGTACTCACAAAGCGTTTTTGTCTACTTATATTTCAAATTTCTGTTCACCAATTACAATTTGGTTATACAAAATTTTTAAAGTCACTTTCATTTAATGGTATTTTGATCAATTTATTTTACCGTTGTTCTTACCGCTTCGGGGCTTACCCTCAGATTGTGTCTATCACACCGTGCTTCTCCCCATAGGTTTAGATGCCCTTCGTCTGTAGGGGTTTCTCTTTCTGCGTGCATTTTGGTAAGCTGTTTATTCAAGGTAGTTGTTCGCTCCATGTTTAGGAGTTAGTTATTCCTTCCACTCCGTGATTTGGATTTGGTTTTGTTATCTTATTTAAGTCTGCTCTCTGATTTACGCTTACTTCAAGACTGGTATTCTTGTTTGTATATCTGGCCTTGTTATTGTCTTATTCTTATGATGTAGTCCCCTTCATTGACTGTCATAAAGAAAGGTTTACAATCATTGCATGTGTATTATTTTGAACATATAAGATAAGTAATATCACCAGCCCATCATGCATATTCACATCCATCTTAACCCACTGGCTACTGAATTCTTATATTTTTACGTAGAGTTATTGCAGGAGCCATTCATCCGGTTGCAGTAGGCAGTGGGTTGATTAAAGGTGTCTGAGGAAAATAACAGTGGTGCGAAAAGACACATATGGAATGCAAAACAAATATTCAAAAATCAAAATGTCTGTTGTGACATACTGGAATTAAATTTTAGCCAAGATCATGTCGCAGGATCAAGATCCCATGTAATTACCAATGTGTTTAAAAAATAGGATTTTCAACAATTTTCCATTCTGCATTCCGGACGCTTCTTCTCATCACATCATTTTCCTGAGATACTTAATCAGGGGCAAGTAACACAAAGGTTTGTGATCGATCGCAAATTTAAAACAACCGTTCTGATTGGTATAGGGCCACCTTTTTGAATGAGATGTGCATGAAACAATGGTCTTGATTGGCTGTTACAACTTTGCGATTGATTGCAAATCTTTGTGTTGCGGGGCCCAGAACTTTGGCACTTTAAAAATTTGCACTTCACAGCAATAAAAAGTTTTCCAACTTGTCAAGGACCAGATTTTGACAGCAAGTCTTCTTTCTGTTATATTTGATTGTGACCAGTGCATATTGTAAGATCTGTCAAATTTTGAGTTACAGTGGTTTTAATTGCCTCAAATGGTTGTTGGAATAGAAACTTTTTATAATATCACTCATATGCATGTCTGTATGTCTGTATAGTTTTAAGTACAAAATGGAAGTAATTTGCTCAAGTGGGTAGTATTTAGTTTCCACTATTACCAGCATTGAGGGGTCCCTCTGTTTATATGCAGAATAACAATAGTTTCGATTTCTGAGGCTCATCAACTTTTGGCTCATGACTTTTGGCTCATGACAAGAGATGTTTAGTTCACTTCACATGAATGACATAAAGATTACGGGGAAAATACAAAATGCTGTGCAAGTAGTATGCTTTTATTACTTGATAATATCCAAATTTGCAATATGCAACATATCTATACAAGGTTATTAAGTACAAGGAATGCATTTACTTCTTGTTTGCAGAAAACAGAGTGATTGTATTGTATATCTCAAACAGAAAATATTGTGGCAGGATTGTATCACTGAAACAGATAAAATTGTGGTAGGATTATATCACTCGAACAGATAAAATTGTGGTAGGAAAAAAAGCTATGCGTGACAGGTCACCACAAATCCTAGAAAAATTTGCAAATCACATCAACAATAAAAGGTAAAATGAGGCCATTTACTGGTTAATGTGATTTTTATGTCATGTGTAGAATCTAGGTTTTATTATTACATGTCACGTACACAGTAAAAAATATTTTAAACAACTGTTTAAAAATCTTAAGCAATGCTGTTTAATCCAGTCACTCTAACAACTATTGTTTAAACTATTAAACAACTAATGTTGTTTAAACTTTAAACAGTTTGTTGTTTAATATTTTATAGCGAATTCCCAACGGTATTGTTTAAAACTGTTAAACAATATCACTGGAAATTCGCTCAATGCTTTTAATAAGTATGTTTACAATACAGGGTATGTGTTTTAAACAGTATTGCTCAAAATTTAAACACAATTTTAAATATCACCAATTTAAGCAGCGTTTTTAC